>ML781429.1:307491-319513 GCA_009831015.1 Picea engelmannii | reverse complement strand
AGTTTGGGTGTAACTAAAACGGGAGGCATCGTTGGTGATGAGTTTAGATGTCGTATGGGTAGGCCTTGGCCGTATGGGCAGATGAGTTTTTAGTATTGCCGTTTCTTTAATTACCAACAAAGTAAAAGATAAATGAAAAGCGTTAAAAAAAAACTTTCCGTTGCCGGGACTTGAACCCGGGTCTCTCGGGTGAGAGCCGAGTATCCTAACCAACTAGACTACAACGGAATCGCTGATAAAAATTATTACATAGTTTTATCTAACTTAATGTGTATTATGTATTATCATCGTAGAGCAATTGTTCAAATCCAGGCAATCCAGCTCAGAGTATTTGCTTGTGTTTAGATATAACATAAACCTCAAACTGCGAACAAGCTTGGCCAGGGACTGTGGATGGATTTATTTTACAGCTGATGGGTGATACCTAGATGTTTCGGGTCTCTATGTGCAACATAAATAGAGTAGTTAGATTATAAAAACCCTCTCTCTATGTGATACACAGCAATATATATTTTGTATGGCATTAGTTAGAGTATAAATACCCTCTCTAAGGTTCCATGGGATAGCACAATTGGTTAAGACGTGCACACACTCTTCCAGTTTGGGGAGAGGTCACGAGTTCGAAACCTGTGTCCCTTGGGGCTGCGAAGCTTTATCACTCCCATATCAGCCACTATGTGGGGAAATATCTGGGGTGGGTTTCCAGTGCGAAATCTCCAATGTGGAAAAAAAAAAAAATACCCTCCCTATGTGATACACAACAATATTTTGTATGGCATTATTTAGATTATAAATACCCTATCATGAAATTGTAAACGTAAACGGGTTGAATAATTGATTACTTGGTTGGAAAAGGTTAAAAACATATTTTAGAGTAAGTTCATCTATACAACCTTATTTAAATAATGAGAATTTGGATTTCAATTTGTTGTTTAATATTGTCACACCAATGTTGACTTTTATTTTATGAATTAGTTAATTAATTATGTTAAGTGAATTTTATTGTTCGAAGGAACCATTTTAAATGAATAATTTTTTTCAAATAAACAGATTAGATAATAATAGTTAAGCCATTTAATGTGAATAAAATACCAAACAATAAAAAATTATAAATATGAAAAAAATTGTGTTCAAATTTTAACTTAAAATCATTGAATGTCTTCTATACCAAAACACATGGTAAAACCTTTAGAGAGGGAAACATTTATGGAGGAATGAAAAATATGTATTACTTATGAAAATAAATTTGCATCTAGTACAACACTATCTACCATCTCTTCATCTATTGGGTAAGTGACCCTCCATAATCTTTAAATAGAAATCATATATCAATGATATGAAAGAACATAGATCAATTATCAAACAACTTACTTGTAGACTAAAAAGGGGTCTAGGCTAATTTACAACTATCCATATGAATTTTGTGAAGGAGATCAAGGGTATACTTAGGCTAAGAAAGGAAAATATCTTCTTTTGTTTGCAAAAATTAAAGGATAAGGAAATATTGCAAATCCCAAGTCTGTCATCTCAAACCAATTCCTAAGATTGGACTTCACTTGGATGATCAAATAAGGATTACTACCATTGAGAATGAGATCATCAACATACAAAACCAGAATAAGAAACTTATCACCCACCACTTTGTGTGAACAATTGGGGCAAACTGACGTCTAGAAAATCCTAAAACAAGAAAAAATCACTTCATCTCCTCATACCAAGACCATGGTGCCATGGCACTTGCTTGATTCTATAGAGAGATTTTTTCAGCTAACAAACAAAATTAAAATCACCCTAGAAAAACCCAAGAGTTCTTTTTGGTATAAACTTCTTCATGAAAATCCCCATGCAAGAAGGCAGACTTGACATCTATCTTATTGATCTCCCATCTCTGTGAAGTTGTAAGTGAAAATGCAAGGTGAATGGAATCCATCTCAACAATTGGAAAAAATGTTTAATAATAGTCAAGGCCTTTAACATGATGACAACCTTTGGCTACTAAGGAGGCATTATACTTATACACTCCATCCACTACATACTTGGTTCTATAAAGCCACTTACATTTCACAACTTTTCTCCCTTGAAGGAGAGGGACTAAATTCAAGTAGCATTCTCCAACAAAGAATGGTATCTTCATCTGTTGCTTCATCCTACTCTTGACAAAAAGCTTCTTTAAAGGTTTCTGGATTTGGATTTTTTGAATCTCAACCTATGAGAGTCAGATAGGTGTGTGATAGCTAAGAATGAATCTAGCAAGGAGCAACAAGATCACTAGCTAAAGAACCAACAACTTCTTGACTCTATTGGACCCATCTAGGAAGTGGTTGAACTACACTGAAGGATCTATAGACTCAACTATAGGAGGAGAGGAAGCATGCTGACACAGGAGGTTTCTCCTCATCGTCTTCGTAAAAAAGAGAACTAATGTCCAATACATAAGCATACTCATGAGAATAGAAGAAGAAGAAATCGACAAAGAAGTAAAAGTAGAAATTAGATTGAACACAAAATATAGCACAAGCGTAGAGCAATCCTCACAATTTAAGAAACATTAATCAAATTGAACATCTCTACCAAGAATAACCTCAAAGTGGTTCATAAAGGTGATAACCATTTACATCTTCAAAAAACTGACAAAATAACATTGTTTACTCTTGGGTTGCAAAGCTTATGTTTCTTATCTAGAATGTGAGCCCTAGTGTTGTGGTAAAACACTCGGAAGTTGATAACATCTTGCTTGTATTTTCTCCATGCTTCTTCTAGTGCTACATTTTGCACAACCTTTGTAGGAGTGCAGTTGAATATGCAATTTACATAGTTAATGACGTTATCCTAAAACTTAGGGGTTAGATTCTTGGACCTAATCATCCAATTTTCCATATCTTTTAGGGTTCAGTTCTTTCTCTCGACCACATTGTTCTATTGCGGAATATAAGGTGCAATGTACTACAACTAAGTTCCCTTTAATGAACAAAAAACAAGGAATTGATTTTTAACATAATTGCCTCCATTATCGTATTGAAGTCTATGAATGTGATGACCATTTGTTTTAGCAAGGGCCTTGTAGGCAAAACAATTATTCAATACTTCACTCTTTCAAGTAAGAAAAATAAATCCAACTACACCTAGAAAAATTATAAATAAAGGCCACGAAATACTTGGACCCATTAAAGGAGACAATGGGTAAAGGATCATATAAATCATTATGAACAAGTTGCAAAGGAGTTGTTGCATGCCAAGAGTCACCTTAAACTATCTCAATGATGCTTTTTCAAAACACACCCTAGACAAACACCATCCTCACAAGAAACAAGAGGAAGGCCCTGCACCAATTCTTACTCACATAATTGTTGAAGTGAGTAGTAATTTGAGTGCTTGAACAACTAGAACATAAGTGACAATGACTCGAAACTGATAAAATTCTACAATCTAAAAAAATCATCGAAATTACACATTAATGATCCTCAACATCTTTGATTAGAATGATATGAGGAAAAAAATATACACCTTTGACTACACCAGAATGAGTAAGATGATAGATAGATAGAAGATTGCGAGAAATATTAGGAACACACTTTACAATGTTAAAAACATCACCATTTAACTAAATAATTCTTGACCTACAACTCAGAAGTACATATTATCACCAACATAAATATGCCTATTGTTACAACCATCAGGTGCAAAAAATGCGGCTTTACACTTTTCCATTTGGTGGTTGGCCCTTGAATCTAATATCCACTCGTCTACATAAGAATTTTTTACATTGAAGTTGTAGGCAAAAACAGAAAGGGTGTGGCCTTTAGAAAAAGGCGGAGGATCAATCTTGACGTTGTATTGCTTCATGGTTTCCTCCAAAGATTTTTTCGTCTTTCAAAAATGTGATTCTAGGTGGCCATCTCATCCAAAAAAGGTACAATGTTTGCTAGACTTCTTTCCCCTAGACTTTACTCCTTGTTAAGTGTTTGGAGCAGGGGAGGGTTCATTAGGTTTGGGACCCTTGTTCCATTTGTTATTCTTGGACTACTTCTTATTTAGACATTGTTTTCGTTGTACCACTAAGGTTTTGTTCTTGGCGTGTGTATAAATGGGACCAATGTGCAAGATCTTTCCCTACTCTCACGTTTATTGTTCACAAAATGACTCAAAACTAGGCATTTTAAAAACATTTCCAAAAGCTTCTTTAGTGGAATAAAAGACAAAAATAAACAAATAGTAAGATTCACCAAGTTTAAAAAGTATGGATGGTGTCATTCGATCATCAGGGTTCTTCATACCACGATATGCAAGCAAAAGTCTCAAGGAATTGAACCTTGATATATAATCTTCAATGTGATCAAAATTATCATGATACAAAGCAATAGACTCCTTTTATAGCTTATCAACTCTAATCTTGTTATGTTTATTGAACAATTGCTCAAATTTGATCCATGTTGCATCTAGTTTGTCAATCCCTTCAAGATGAAATTTGAGATCCACAGAAATTGACATGCCAATGACTCCACAAGCTTCATCATTTTTATTGTCCTGCTTGTATTTTTTAAAGGGATCCAAAGGTGCACTTTTTGTTTCCAATGTGATCCTAAACAATGCCTTCTCAATCATTCTTCCATGTAGGATTTCCATGAGAAATAGTCAGTACTAGTTCGGTAAATCTCATTCAGATTGGTCATAGTGATAAATTGAAATTAGATGCATACAAAAATGAAACTAACTACACCTCTACAAACTACACAAAAAATAACACACTTTAAAAAAAATGACACTCAAAAAGGTGCTCAGATCACCAAGACATGCACTTAAAAGTTACAAAAACGATGATTAAGCAATAATTTTTTAGAAAAACGTGAATTAGACATTGGCATTTCCATAAACCAATTGCGCTAGTGCATATAGCACAAAACAATACACACTCTAAAAAAACATCGTTGAAAAGGAATGCAATTAAATGAGAAATGTATGCTCATTTGAAAAACAATTTCCAAAACTGAAACCACAATGGAGAGGGGTCAAAAAAATGTTAACTAGGTAGGCTTACATGGTAATGTTGTCATAGATATTGATGTGGTCAATGAAATTGAAAATTTTTGGCATGGAATAATGATGAATTAATAGTCCATGTAGTAGTGTGGTCATGACAAGGTGTTAACATGGCACTACAATGGTGTAGCACAAGGGTGACATGGTGGAAAGTTCACAAATCAATCCAATGATGTGGAAATGAAGCCACTTTGCGGGGCCTTAGCTACTAGCAAGTGTCCGCATGGTCTCTAGTCAAAGTTTGTGTGTCTAACCCACATGGTGGATCATAGCATATCCCTTGGTACCATCTCCTAGCATAGCCACTAAGGCCATTACTAGTATCATAGGGTAGCAAAGGCTTATAATCAATTGTGTCAAGGACAATGAGAAAGTTGGAGATGACCATTTGGAAAGGTGGTCATTAGAAAAAGGTGTGCCCACAGTAGGAGAAGGCATGTGGTTGGTGTGAGATCCAAGTAGGGGTACCCCCCATTATGTGAGATTTTCAAAATGGAAAATATTTGGGTGTGCATTGATTTACTTGGAAGAAGCACATCTTTTGGGCAGCTTGGATTGTGTGGAAGTCTTAATCCATGGCATGAGAATCCCATGAGCCAAGGCAAAAGGATTATGTTGACAAAAATCTCGACCTCCAATGAACCAACAACAAAAGGGGGCCTCGAGGATCACTCAACCACATAATGGATAAGGGAAAAAATAAATCCTATTAGCCATTGCGCAAACCTACATGATAAACAACAACATAAAATTGCAAAAAGTAGGACACTGAAAAAACCAAGAAACTCACCATAAATCTAAACTCACTAAACTATTATTTTTCCCCTTTTTAAAATGGATGTCCATGACTCATTAGAGGAAAATTTTTACATCTCAAGAAAATGAAGGCATTTCTGAGTGAAACGAAAGGGAAACATAGCTAAAACAAACATTTGTGATGTAATAGAATGATAAAAAATTATCCACAATGCATATATTTAAGAGAAAAAGAACAACAAAATCAAATATTCAAGAGCCGATGATAAGAGCTTCACAAGTCCAATTTCAAATCTATAAGAATGGGTCTAGAACACTTTAAACACTCAAGACTACTATTGGGCTTGATCATGCAAATGAATAACAGATCTTCAACATGCACTAAAAAACCATTGTATATGTTCTAAGATACCCCATTCTTGATAATAAAAAAAGGGTTAACCTCCCTAGTGCTCTGATATCATGTTATAAATCAACACCAAAGAGAAATAACTAACACAAATATCAAAGATCAATACACTATTATTTAGATGGTGAAACCCTTAGAGAATAAAACATAAACGAAGAAACTTGAAGGATTTATTAATACTCAAAGAAGATGACATCATATACATCACTATCTAGCATCTCTCTGACTCTCAGACAAGTGGCCCTCCATGATTTTTACATAGAGATCATGGACTAGTGATGTGAAAGAACACAAATTAAGTGTCAATAAAATTGAAAATAAGAGGATTGTCAGAACACCTGTGCACAACATAGAATAATGATTGTTGGGTAACTAAAGTACAAACCATGCTAAATAAACACATTACAAGAACAAATGACTAGTACATTAGACCAAGTTGTTCTTAAGCAATCCCCTATATCTTAATATCCTAATAATTTTTTCATTATTTTCAAAAGAAATATCAAAATTTGAAGAGCTAGTGATATATCTGAACAACCTCTTTATTGCATTCCAATGCCCCATATTGAGACAATAAAAAATCTTGATAACATACCAACTGCAAAATTTGTATTTGGTATGGATGTTGTAAGATAAATCAATCTTCCTACAAGTTAATAAACTTTTATATATTTTGGAAGTTTCTATCCTACCTCCATTGGTGTACAATTGACATTACAATTTTCCATCTAGAGTTTTTTAATTAACTCTAATACATATTTTTCTTGTGATATAAACATCTTGTCTTTTTATTAACAAAGTTCAATTCCTAAACAATAATGTAATGAACTTGTATTGGTCATATCAAATATTTATAAATGTTCGATAAAATAGGGTATTCCCACATAAGATGAACACCTTAAGAAATTGCTCACACAACAAATCAAAGATCATAACACCAATGTTTTTACATGGTTAAAACCCTCAAAGAGGGAAACAATCCATGGCCCCAACCAATGTGGCCACTTGAGGCAATATATTAATGCAAAAGAAAAAATATTTTACAAGAGATTTTCTCACAATCGATCATCAACGAATGACCCTCCATGTTCTTTAAATAGACATCATGGATCAATCGAGTGTTACATCATGGATCAATATAGCCATTAAGATTGAGGAGAATATGAGTCGTAGGATCACTCTATGTCTAAAACATATCATGACCGTTGGATTACATAACTACAAATATACTAATACATACTAAAGAAACATAATTTTACCTAAAGACATATTAGACCATGTTGATCTTAACTAACTCCTAAGTGTCTAAATATCCTAACATCCCCCCTAGAACAACTTGGGATATGATTGTTCAAATTATTTATAAAGGTGACACAATAGGATAAGGAATGAGACATTAGAGCCTATCCCCCCTTAATGACAAATTCCTAAAATCTTAACATAGATCAAAGTTTGGAAAACTTTGCTTATGTAAGAGACTTTGTGAAAATGTCTGCAACTTGATCATCTGTAATGCAAAATAGCACTTCAAGAACAAAATCATGAATGAGCTTTCTGATGAAGTACATTTGTATATCAATGTTTTTGTTGCACTGATGTTGAACTGAATATTTGGAGAGCTTGGTGGCACTCTAATTGTCGCACAAGAGGGTGGTCAGATGTTTCTATTGGAATTCAAACTCTAAAAGGGTTTTTCGAACCCACACAGATTCTTGATTTGTATTAACTATTGCTCGATACTCTGCTTCTGTTGAAGAAAGAGAAATATCTTGTGGTTTCTTACAATCCCAAGTGACAGGTTCGAAACCAAGGATGAAAAAATAACCTACAATATACTTTTGATCATTCGGGTCGCCGTCCCAATCTGAACCAGTGCAACCAACCAACAAAGGAGTCCCCCGTAAACTATGACGTATCCCAAACTAAACTTTACCCCATATATACTAAAGTATCATTTTTGTTTCTTTCCAATGGATATCATGGGTTTTTTTCATATACCGGGAAATAAGACCAATAGAAAAGGAAATACCAGTATGAGTATGAGTCAAATACAAAAGGCTACCAACTAACCGATAATATAAGTGGCATCAACTTCAGGATTAGTACAGGTGGAAGCAATTTTGACTCTATATTGGAAGGGAGAAGGGGATTATAGCCCACTCACTTCACCAACATGGATCCTCTAAAAAAATTTGCTTATGATCTCTCTCTTAGTCTTGCACACATTGCTCTATCTACATAAGAGCACTAGGCCTCTATTCCTCTACCTTGTACAAGAATCTCTATGTACTCATAGATGCTCTTTGTCCAAACATTTCTCCTTATCAGTTGGTTGGGTTCTTTATCTGTGTAACCTACACACAAGAACCTACAGACAATGTAATAACAAAATGTATCCCATTGTCTAGAATACCAATGGGATATTTGGAGTTTTATCTTTTTTGTTTGAATATGCTACTCAGAGTGAAACTTCTCTTGGCTCACTATTACTCAAACGTCATGCAAGAATGGATCTTCTTGAGGTTGTGTGCTCTGTTTTTAGGCTTTCTCTCGAGGGATGTTGTCTTGTACAACTCTAATTCATAACTAGAGAGATAAATGGGCATTCAATGGTTCAAAACCATCATTATTTGAAACTTGGAGGAAGAATGCAAGACACAAAATATCAATCAAAGTGGTGCCAAATTAGAAAAGGGCCAATATTGATAATGACCTGCTCTTCATACTCAGTTGACTGCAGCTTTTTCACTTGGTTTTGGATACCTCCTTTCCAAGCTAGAAGAAGATCCCATGTTGGTCCAATTTCACACAACAATGGTGTATGCTTCTATGAACCGTATTCTAAATAGTCTGAGCTCTAATTAGTGCATCTATCTTGGTGAAATTTGATATTTCTTCTTAGCTTACCCACGCCTATGGGTATATTTTCTTATTACACCTTTCATCGAACTGTACTCAAACACTCTGGTCAATGGAAAATTTCCTCATTGAAGAATATAAGTGGTAGATGAAATCTATGTCAATTAAGCTATGCTAACTAATCCAAATTACACAATAGTTATGGAGATGAGATGTGAAATCTACTGCACGATTTATAATCATCGCATCCCACTGTCTACCATCTCATATTCAAAGGCTCATTCAATCATTGTGTCAAGTCTTTGTAACCAAGGGAAAGGCTCAATGGGAATATAAATGGTATAACTACCTAATGACATAATGGAAAACATAGCAAGAATCATCCAAATAAATTTTGGCTCATACAAGATAAAGAAGGTCGACTAGGTTGAGTGGAGGTTGACCAAAAATGAATCTGTCATCCAAACAATGAATCATCATCCAAGAGGGGACATTCGGCCCAATGGAGGTGCAAATTATTAACCAACAATGACAATGACAACCTAGGTAGTGTGTATGGATATAGGTGATGTGTATTTTCTACCATATGGTTTATACCACTATGTGGGTTAGATAAAACATCTAATTGATAAAATTTCATCTAATTTGAGTTAAAAGCATCTAGGCTAAAGGTAAATTGCCCAACAATGAGAAATCCAACCGGGGAAGAAAGAGGTAGCTCATAGAGATCATGTACGACCTGTAGGATTGTCTTATAGCTACATGGATGGAAGAGAATGAACCAAGGAGCAATCAATCCACCTTAGAGATGAAATAATATTATGGCAAAGGGGAATTCACCTAACAATGAAGAAATTGCTCAGAGAGAGAGAGAGAGAACAACTCCATGGAAAGAGAAAATTTCCTAAGGAAAAGGCCAATGGTGTGAGCAAGGAGAAATATATTCTAATGGTTGAATATTAGGGTCGGATTTAGAATTTTTAACCAAGTAGTTGCAACAAAAAAATATTAACAACCATCGATCTCAGACTTCAAAGGAATTGGATGGTGGAAATTATGGAGCTATTGGGTTCTTCATTTGTACACAGAGAATGAATTCACATGCCATTAAATATCCAGACATCTATTTAACATAATTAAGAATATAATTAATCACAACAAACCATCAATGAACACAACAATTTTACCCTGGAAACCTAGAGGGGAAAACCAACATCCCATGGGGCTCAATCTTTTCATTTTGGCAATCTATGCTACGGTGATTTCATTGATCCCTTTGGTTCTTCTTGTCCAGGCCAAAAAAAAGTCCCATTGGGAATGAGATTGAAAGAGGAAATAGGGAGAGTTGGGGGGTAGGGGGAAGGACAACATCCATGCCCCTTCACTTCCTATTCGCCATCCTTCTCTCCTATTTGTTTTCTTTTCATTTAATTATTTTATTTACTCTCACTTTTGTCTCATTCATATTTATGTTTACTTGTTTTTACAATGTTTACTAAACATTCTTTATTTGTTGAATCAAATTTTAGGTACTAAGTATTATACCCATTCATCGATTCAGATCCATTTTAGATCATAGATGGAATTCATTTTGACTATGGGGGAAAAGGTTTCATTGTAGTCAAATACTTCAACTTGAGTGAATCCCTTGGAAACTAATTGGGCCTTATGTCTTTCAACACTTCCATATTATGCATACTTAATTCTATATACCCATTTACATTTGAGAAGTTTTTTTTTTTTTTTTTCGTTTTGGAAGAGGTACAGTATCCCAAGTACCATTCGCCATTAAGGAATGATATTCTTCATTCATTGTTGTGTCCCAATCTGTATGGACAAGAGCTTCTACAAATGTATCTAGATTACAAGTCTCTAAAAATTGAGCCAAAAGAGAGGAGGCTCACTGTAACTGTGAACATGTATGATGTTGATCTATAGGATCACCAACAAGATCACCATCTACTTCTCATGTTGAACAAACCCATCTAGGAAGCGGTGGTCCTAGTGCAGGTTCTTGTTCAATGGACTCATCTAAAGGAAGGTGAGTAGGCGAAGGTGGATTTTTTACCTCACTTTCATCATATGAAGAAGAAACCAGAACTAGACCAGAAGATGGAATAAATGTTGAAGATGGCACAAATGTCGAATTAGGCTCTCATCCCAAGAGATTTTCATCAAATTTAACATCTCTTATAATAATTATTTCATTGGAATGAGATTGAAGAAGTCTATAACCTTTTACATCTTTGAAATATCCAACAAAAATGCACTTCTCACTTTTAGGTTGTAATTCTTTCCTTTTTTCATCGGGGATATGAGTCCATGCTTCACTACCAAAGACACATAAGTGGCTTACATCTAGCTTACTTTTAGTCCATGCTTCTTCTAGTTTTAGATTTTAAAGCCTATGTGGGAGTGTGATTTACTATTTAATTTGCATAATTGATGGCTTCCACTCAATAACGATGACTTAATCCCTTAGATTGTGTTGGAGACGCCTTTTACAAGTGATTGAAATATAATTCTTGCAATCAAAAGTTTACCCCGACATGCGAAGTGGCGATGGTTGTTATAGTCATAAGTCACCGTCGCCTAACCGTTAAGAAAGTATATCACTTTTATTACCTCGAGCTATCGCGCTTCAGGAGTTACAATTCTCAAGGTTTCCAAACTCCGATATGTGAAGTCGTGAAACGGTTTTAAAAGTTCACCCAGTTTAGTGTCAGGGGTAAGTCACTTTAAACCCTAGTTAAGCATTGTCGGGATTTCGCGACTCGACGTTCGCTCTCCCAAAAAACTATACCTTCGTATCCCCGAGTCGGAAAGAGGTCTCCTTCTCATTAGTGATAGGAACCTTCTACTCAGTGCCTTTGATTTCTAATCTTTGTTCATATCCACGGTCCCTTTCATGCATTTCTTCTTTTTTGTCCTTTCCTGTCTACTTCTTGTTTTTGGCAGCTT
>ML781429.1:275203-289431 GCA_009831015.1 Picea engelmannii | reverse complement strand
ATTTTTAAAGGATTTTACATGACATTTTAATTTGGAAATGCCAAGATACTTGAAACATATTGGATTGATTGCAACTTTTGCCAAAACCCTTAAAACAGTGGATTGATGGATTGATTGCAACTTTTGCCAAAACCCTTAAAACAATGGATTGATGGATTGATTGAAACTTTTGCTGTATCTAATGGATACATAAACTAAGAGGATAAATTGTTAATAAAAAAATCCGAGTTTCTTAAATATAGACCGATGATATAGATTTAAATATTGATATGGCTAGTATCTTAGCAAAGGTTAATGTACTTGTCCCTCTTATTACTGATATTGTATTTTTTTTTAAATACCTACAAGAAGGTCTCTATTGCGACATCTTGGAGTGTTTCTCCCATAGCAACCACATCGGAGATGATACCTCTTAACATCACTCTTCCCACGTTTTAGACGTCTCTCTTGCCACCTTAAGAACGCCTCTTTTTCCACCTTTGAAACGTCTCTCTTGCCACGTCTGAAACGTCTCACTTGCCATGTTTGCAACGTCTCACTTGCCACGTTTGCAACGTCTCACTTGCCACGTTTGAAACGTCGGTCTTGCCACGTCTGAAATGTCTCACTTGCCACGTTTGCAACGTCTCACTTGCCACGTTTGCAACGTCTCACTTGCCACATTTGCAACATCTCACTTGCCACGTTTGAAACACCGGTCTTTCCACGTTTGCAATGTATCACTTGCCACGTTTGAAACATCGGTCTTGCCACGTTTGAAACGTCGCAATACAGATGAAAACTAGGTCGTCGGAAAGCCGATGTCATGTGAAACGACGTTTGGGGGGGTCCGAGGTTTGTCGGTCTTCCGACAATAGAAAGTGGCAATTGCGTCGAATGTGCCGTTGGAATTTGACCCAAATGCAGTAGTGCCACTCCCACTTAGTCAATGGATGTACATTTTGTGCAATCATCGACCAACCTGAATGGTAACCAACAACCAAGAGGGAATAAAAGGAAAGGACGTGGTATCAATAATAAGGGTGGGAGGAATAATAATAATAATAAACCCAAGGACAACGTTAAAAATGAGAATTTGAACAATAAATTTGGTAAGGGAAAGAAAGAAAGGAGAAAGGTGAAGTTTCCTTGCAAGATTTGTATTGATGATCAACATACCCACTTTTGCCTCAAACTTGCGAAAGTTTCGAGGATTTTATCTCTACCTCCCGTTGTGCTGACTAATCCTTTTTTGCATAATCAACACATGGCTTCGATCTCCTCTAATGCCGGAAATGTGGTGAGTGGAAGTCAAAACCCACCAGTGCAAGACAGTGACCGTCTATGCATCAACATGGTCAAGTCTCTGATTAATGTAGCCACTCGGTCTTGCAATTACAATTCCTCACAGACTGTTCCATGTCTAGATTCTCCCCCTCCTCCAGAGGCGCCTTTAAAGATTGAAAAAACAGAGCCTCCACCTCATATTACGAAAGGAGTACTCAAACACTCTACGCACAACCCTAATGCTAGATTTTCCCATAATTACTCTATTGTTGAGGATCTGAGTCAAACCCCTTGTGCGATGTCAGCTCTGGAGGTACTCCAGACGTGTCCTTCACAGAGGAATGCCTTGTTATCTGCGTTAGGAGCTCTATACCCTGTGTCTATAAGGTTATCAAGTTTGATGTCATGGATGTGAAGCCTCTCTTGCCTTACCTCGTGGCCTTTCAAATCCCTTTGGATTACTCAAAGTATACCATAAAACGTACTGTTATTGATGAAGGTGTTGCAACGTGCATGATGTCCCTAACTTGTTGGAAAGCCATTGGCTCTCCAACCCTCTCTTAATCAATAACCATGTTTACCACATTTGATGGTAATTATTTCCATCCCCACAATATTCTTCCTGCCTTTCCAATCCATCTAGGTGGGAAGACAGTAGAGGTGGATGTCGAGGTGGTTGATGCGCCCCTTGAATATAAATTTTTACTAGGGTGTAACCAAAATTATGTTATGACTGCAGTCGTATTGTTCGTCTTCCGTACTTTATGTTTTCCTCACGATGGGAAAATTGTGAAGATCGATCAATTGTCCTTTGCATACGCTAGCCCCAATGCATCAATTCGACCATCGATCCCCATGATCGACAATTCTCAGCCAACAACTGAGCATATTGGTGTCAGAATGTATTCCTCCCTTATGGGTACCTTTGATTTCATTGCACCAATTCATCATATCTATGCCATGTTCAGTAGGTCTTCTTCATCAATGAGGTATGTTCCTTTCCACACTTCATATTTTAATGATCCTTGGACCCTACATTCCCCAACCATGTCTTGTGAAGATCAGTCACATATTGGAATGGAAATTCCACTGTCGACAGTAGAGATAGCGTATCAAGTTGTTCTCAACTCTACTGCCAACTCAAATCTTGTCTCCTTGCAGACGGACGAGGAGGATCCTGTTCTCCGGACCGTATGGGCCACTTCATCATATTTCTCATATGATTTCCTTGATGACACTTTACCTTTGGATGAAATGATCTTAGATGCAATGAGTGGTTCTGATAGGCCATGGGATGATATGAATCATCTCTCTTACTTTCTCCCAGAGATTTTTAGGATCGAGCAAGATGATTTTAGATCCATCTTGAGTGAGATAGTCAGTCACACCATAGTTCCACTTGATAAACACAACATTTATGCCAAAGGAAACATGGCGAGTATCTCTCCTACTGTCACGATCGATATCTCTCATATTCATGGTAAAGTTGAAAATATAAATATTGGTGCAGATTTCTCCCCTGAAGAAATTCATATCTACATCGAGCTCTTCAAATAATTCCGTGATGTATTCACTTGGTCATATGAAGAGATGCCAGGAATCGACCCTTGAATTATCGAACATGAGATTAAAACCTACTCGGATGCTAAGCCTACTCCACAATGACTTAGAGATGTTAATCCCAGGAATTCCCCTGCTATTAAGGTAGAGGTGGAGAAAGTACTGAATGTTGGTTTTATCTACCTAGTTCCCTTGACTAAATGGGTATCCAATCCTGTTCCCGTAAATAAGAAGCAAGGAATCATCCGTGTATGCATGGACTTTAGAGACCTGAATAAGGCTTGTCCTAAAGACAACTTCCTGACACCTTTCATTGATCAGATTCTCGATGAGTGTGTAGGAAGTGAGATTTTTCTTTTATGGATGGATTTTCATGATACAACCAAATTTAGATTAAACCTGAGGATCAACATAAGATGACATTTATTTGTCCTTGGGGTACATTCACTTACCGAAAAATTCCTTTTGGCCTTAAAAACGTCGGAGCAACCTTCCAACGAGCCATGACCTTCTCTTTTCATGATCTTAAGCATATAGTTGAAGCTTACCTTGATGATCTCGCTGATCACTCTCGCAAGAGAGTAAATCACTCTTCCCACCTTCAGCTAGTTTTTGAAATATGATGCTATTATCACATACATTTAAACCCTCATAAGTGCATATTTTTCATTAGGATGGGTTGTCTGTTAGGATTCTTAGTTTCCGAGCCTGAGATCATGGTGGATCCTTTAAAGGATAAGGCAATATTTTGATTTCCTCCCCCACGCAACATTCATCAACTTCAAGGTTTACAGGGGAAAGATAACTTCTTACGTTGGTTTATAGTAAACTATGTCAATATTACTAAGGGTTTCATATGTCTCTTGAATAAGGACACTCTGTTTATATGGGATGAGAGAGCCCAGGAATCCTTCGATGCTCTGAAGAAAGCCCTCGTATCAACGCCTCTGTTGAAGCCTCCGGACTACAATATACATTACTTTCTTTATATCACCATGTTCGAAGGGATGGTTGGTATGGTTTTAGTTCAGGAGGATGATGAGCTCCATGAGCACGTCGTTTACTATCTTAGTAGAAACCTAGTCGGCCCCGAACTCAAGTATTCTCATGTTGAGAAGCTAGCTTTGGTTGTCATTCACTCGGTTCAATGAATATGACACTATATATTGATTAGAAAAACTACCGTAGTTACTGATGTCAACCCATTTCAATACGTCCTTACTGGGCGTATCATAGGGGGGAAATATAATAAATGGATTTTCATCTTGCAATATTTTCACCTCAATTTTGCTTGGGCAAAATCCAAGAAATCGTTATTTTTTCCAAGTTAATATTGGATTTCCCTCGGTTAGATGAGGATGTTATTCATGTCGATTCATTTGCGGATGAACACATTTCCTTATCTCGTCATCGAACCCCTGGTATGGAGACATTTTTATCCATCTTCAAACCTTGAAGTTCCCTCAACATATTTCGAGAGATGATCGACGGTGTATACGATATCAAGATAAGAACTACCTTATTGTCAGGAACACTTTGTATCGTCGAGGTGTAGATACTATCTTGCATCATTTCTTGACTCAGGAAGAAGCTGAGTCTATTCTTAATGACTATCACAGTGGGGCTTGTTGTGGTCATCTATCCGGGCTTGCAACAACCCATAATATATTGCGAGTCGATTATTTTTTGTCGTCTATTTTTGAAGATTGTGTCGAAGCGGTCAAGAAGTTTCACCCCTTCCAGGTGTTCACTTAGAATATGTGCTCGCATCCAGGCCCTCTTCACCTGATCATCATTGTTGGTCCCTTCACCAAGTGGGGGGTGGATTTTCTAGATTGCATCCCAACCTCAGCTTAGGGGCATAAACATATTATCGTGGTCGTAGACTACTTTACCAAGTGGGCCGAAGCCATGCCTACAATTAAATCCGATGGTAATACTGATGCATTTTTTATATTCAATCAAATTATAGCCAACTTCAGAATCCTGAGTGAGATTGTCACTAATCATGGAAGTCACTTTCGAAATGAAATGATGAAAGAATTAGCATTGAAACTGGGGTTTAAACATGGTCATTCTTCCCCTTACTACCCCTAGGAAAATAGACAAGTAGAAGTCGTGAACAAGTCTCTCAAGACCATTTTGCAGAAAACTGTGAGCCAGAGAAAATCTGACTGGAATATCATGCTTTACCCTGCACTTTGGGCATAACGAACATTGGTTAAGACTTCCACTGTTTTTTATCTGTTTCAGTTGGTACATGGTGAAAAGTCAATTATTTATATTGAATGTGAAATCCCTTCTCTTAGATTGGTAGTTAATCTCCTACCTGACACTTCCAAGCTCGAACAATGCCTCATACGCCTAGAGAGCCTAGATGAGAAGTGTTGAGATGCCTCTACGACTATCGAAGAGAATAAATGACATGTCAAGGTCCAGTATGATAAGTTTGTATATCCTCGGAAGTATGCTGAGGGTGACTTGGTCCTCTTGTATGAATAAGCCAAAGAACCACTAGGGGCAGGCAAGTTCAAACCCATGTGGCATGGTCCTTATATCGTGCGACGTGTCTTAGAAAAATGAGCCTACGAACTAGAATATTATGAAGGGAATACGCTGGTTGAGCCCAAAAATGGGCTCTACTTGAAAAGATATTACGCTTGAGCCCCAAGCCTGGGTGTAACTCTTTGCATACTAATTTATTTTAGTTTATATATATTTTCTCCTTTTTTTATTGTCTTTCTTATCAATTTTTCCCTTGGTTGGAAGATGTCAATGGAGTCTTAGGTCTACTTAGGATTCACAGACGGGGCCATTCGTCATACATGGAACTTGGATTCCGTTGCTTGGGTTGTTTACTCACTCGAGGGTCAATTGGTGTCTTCAGGTGGTGTTTGTCTAGGGCCATCAATGAATAATGTGGCCGAATATAGTGTTGTTATAGAGATTTTACGCGATGTCGTTTCAAATGGTATTCATTCTTTAGAACTTCTCATGGAATCCCAGTTATTAGTATGTCAGTTGAACAATAGTTACCGTGTGCAAGACCCTACTCTACTCCGACGATTCATACGGGTACAAATTTTGGAATGACATTTTGATTTTATTGCCTATCATCACATACCTAGAATTTCTAATTATGTATTTGATGCATACGCTAATTATGTTTTAGATTGGCATTTGTCACATATCTAAAGAAAAGAAAACACATTCACCAAGGTACACATTATAATATAAGTAAAGTCAAAGACCATTGTTTTTTATATTTCATCTCTCCAAAAAATATGGTGCCATAGTACAAAATTGGGGCTCACACCCTCAAAATACATACGCAGTCGATCAATACAATAACCACAAAATCTACGCCTATGGCAGCATATGTGTGTCATGATAACATAGTATGACATTTGCGAGATGCTAGAAGAGTCACACCCAAGCACAGGGCACGCCTACCACCTGTTGTTGCATCACCTTCGACAAATCCTCTACCTGAACCATGGGAATTCTTTGTGTCAAACAAGACAGGTTTTCCTGCACATTTTGAAGCACTCTCTCAGCATATCCTGCCGCTGGCTCATCCCCCCAGTGTCTTTGCCGATGTCGTGGGAGTTCGTCCAGCCTACGTGGACCTGCATCTACGTAACAATAAATGTTTTAATTAGTAATTGACATCATCCAAAAATATTTTTTTTTCTTCTACAAAAATACAAAAAACATGAAATGTTCAAAAAATAATTTTTTTTCATACCTGTGTCTCCATAGGAAGAACCTGGTGGTAATGGCATGTCTGTATATCCTTTGAATTTGATCCCTGCATATGGGTATTCATCCAGAGCTTTCACCTGCCGACGCCACCAGAAGAAAAACCCATCGTTGTAGGGTGTTGTTACCCTACCACCCCCCAACTGCCTCATCACCTTGGTCCATCGTGCCATGGTTGGATCACAAATTCCATGCAAAACAATATCGACTCTAGGGCCCAAGCCTGGAACCCGCTCAAAGAAAAAACTACATAAGATGGACGCAAATCTGAATTTCCTCTTTCTACCTTGTTTGCAATATGTTAGTTGGATCTTCATGTTAGCAAGCAGTGAGGTGCACCAGTCGTAAACCATGGGTTGCAAGAACTCCACTAAGTAGAACATAAGTGGCCTTGATGCTTGATGCAACGTGGCTGAACCTATGATCTTTGTTAACACTAGGACAATGATCTTGATACTGAGGTTGTTGATCGCTTTGATCTAGAGTTGGATACCTACCTTCTTGATCCTTGCAACACAATGAGTGGCTATATAGTCCTCTATATTCATGGCACTCCCATCTCCCTGGGATTTGAGGTTCACCACCTCACCCCAGCATGATAATCATTCAATAAAGTATATGTCCTCGAATTCAATCCTCAATGGTTTCCCATTGAGGTTGAAGGCCTATGTATCTGGATCCCAGTAGTTCACCAGCATCTAGATCAGTCTCACTTGAGCCCTCATGCCTTTGAGAGCCCAAACTTTATATATCACACATATTATTAATGCCATTTGGGCCCCTATATCTCTTTCTACTATAGAATCAACCTCTTCATGCTCTCTTTCTCTCCACTCTAGCACCATCCTGTAAGTTTAAAATCAATTTTTGAGTCAATGTCATTTTAAAAATTCAATTGACAGACTTGTACATGATTTGCAAATTACACAGTTGTGTATAGGGTTGCATATACACGATCTATTTTGATAACAATCACGTATAGGACCACGTATACATGACCCGATGATCTACAACCTGCGTATACCCTAGTTTCCGATTTACGCATTAAAATACTCGAGAATTGAAGCCTAAATTAAAATTTTAAACCAATAGAAATGAAGGGAAGGGAAAGAAGACTTACTTGGTCCAAACAGTTTTCAATTCCATCACTCGTAGCTCCCGTAATCGACAATTGAATATCGGGGGCAATTTGGTCCAAAATGCACTATTTGGGTAAAAACTACAAACGATATGGTAAATTGGTTATTTTTTACTATTTATAGAAAACATTTACCCACTTTACATAGTTTTTGCTAAATATTTTGTCCTAGTGGACTATTAATGCAGTGGATGGAGTTGGTTTTGGTGGTTTTATCCAGGGATTCTTGCATTTTCTAGCGTCATGTCGCCCGTTTGTGACTCTGGCAAGTGTTTTTCGTTGACCAACATACAGGATAGGTCATCACTCCATTTTGCACACTTGCATTATCCTATAACTGCAAGTCATATGCCTTAGGTATGAATCCATTTATTAGCGACACATAACCTTCTTTCTATGACTAGAAGTGTCATTACTGAATAATAGAGAATTACCAAACATGGGTGCCCTAGATAGAACCTATGTGCCATTCGAAGCCCATGAATATATTTTTTCCATAGGACCAAGAGTCCCTTATAGATAATATATGACTTTGTGTTCGAACCTCATTTCTTACTCATAAGCATGCTGGCCTATACCTATGGGACTCCCAACGAGTATGGTTTATGCTCTTTTTTTAGTTTCTCAAAAAGAGAAAATATTATCGAGTGAACTTGTCTCTTTCACACTCATAAATTGGATTTTAAAGGACGTCTATTTGGTGTAAGTTTATCCCTTTTTCAAACCAAGTAGACTAAATTTAGGAAAAAAGGACATTCTTTGGATTTAAGTTGTAATTGCATCTCATTATCTTGCTTGCAGTATTGAGCCTATTGTCGGTTCTTGCTTTTGCATTATAAGCCTATCACCTCAGCAATTTGCATCATGATCCAAGTAAAGCCTTGTTTATATCCTTTTCATCTTGACACCCTATACCCCAAGAAGAAACATTCCCCCAAGTGTCCATATTCTACATGCACCTCCTTGCATTGAGAATAGGTACGTTCCAATGCTAGAACTAGTTTCTTACTTACGACACTCGTTTCCTCCTCTGTATCATAACATTCATTTGACTATGAAAAAACAAAAAAACACGGGTGGGAAAATAATATTATCTTATGTTGGTAGCAGTCGTGTCACCTTTGAACAGAGCACAAACTTTTGAGTCCACTTGTCATCAAAATTTTGGGTTTAGCATGACCTTAGGAAGTTGAACTCGTTACTTAGAGTTTACTCCCCCAACTGGTTACTCTTCCAGTCCCTATGGAGAGTTTGATTGGTGCCTCCCACATCACAAAGTTTCATCATTAAGTCTATGTTGCCATAGTCATCCATATGTCTCATGCTCTTGTTCAAAGGATGTCTATCATCCTATGTCATCCATTTCTCATAAATCTTGACTTTTCATGTCGGTCATACTCTCAGTGTGTCTCAGAATTACATGAAGTTGTAGTCCTGTCGTGCACCCTGGTCCTACTTTCCTTATGGGTAGGTAACCTTGAACCCAACAATCGACATCTCCTCATTGTTCATTGACTGAGGGGTTTCCCTTGTGTTCGACGGTAAAAAATATATTCATACATTGGGATTTGTGTAGTGTCTTGGATTCCATTAGCCTTATTGGTGGTTTTCTCTCCTTCGTCGACAATTTTCCTTATTGGTTGTTATTCATAGGGTCTTTTTCATGCAATGCTTGCACCTGGTGCATGCAAAAGATGCACAGGTTCGTTGGCTCGTGAACATGTCCTTCATTCGAGTTCCTCCAAATCATCAAGCTACAACATTGTACCTCGTGCTGACTAATGAGAGATACCTTAATTCTCTCCTTTCAGCGGGTCTCCTTCCATCGAATTCAGCCCATCTATTCTAGAAATGAGGCCTAGAGTCCTATGAGTACCTATAGGCTTGCAGTCATTAGTGCCAGGTTCTCTCACCATCAACAGTTGGGAATACATCAATGTCTCTTGATCGATGAATTATTCAAGTGTTCGACCTCAACACCTTTATTCACACTTGTAAGAATGTACCCGGTGCCTTAATACCTACTTTCATTATCGGCAGGTTGTCTCGCGTTTGTTAACGATATACCTTAATGACCAGTAATCAAACGAAGTCTCATTGTGTTAGACCTCAAATCCTTTATTCACATGATGTAGACTTGCACCTTTGGCGGATCGTGTAGAAGACTTGAAGACATCAGTTCATAGTCACAACTTTCCTTAGTTGTTTCTATCATTCATTGGACCAGTACCTGTATGACTTCAGTGATCATGGGAGATCATATTGTACTCCATTGTATACATATATCTTCAGATTGATTTTGAGATTGGTTTTCACTGGGCCTTGTTCGTGACTATGACAGCCTATGGCATGTATCTACTTTTTTATTGCCTATTCATGGCCATGAACATTTTTTTGGTATATTTCCACATGGATCTGCAATGTAATTCAAATTGGTAGCCATGTGTACAAATTCATTATGGAATGTAATATTCTTATGAGCAACTAGTTTGTCTAGCTGGGTCTCCATTACTCCACTTTTGGGAATTATAATGTATTTAGGCCATCACATATACTCCTTTGACCTCACACATTAGGGGGCATATGTTATAACAAGATTTGCCTCAACCCATGCAACTTGATCACAAGGCCTTTTCCATTTCCCTATGCAGATTTGAATTCCCTTTTTACATTTCCCAGAGATAAAAATTGTATTTTTCCACATATACATGCCCTAACAACTATACATCATGCGTATACGTAGGTTGCACCATTACAACCTGTGTGCATCGGGTTTTGTGCCCAAAATAAAAAAAAATGGTGTCGGGTTTCCATGTCACCTCACAAGATCCATGATCCTTGACCTTCCATATACTAGAAACGTTTTGACTCAACCCTTAAGTTCCATTTGAAGGCTATAAATGGGCCATATCCAAGCTGTGGAGAGGATGAGAATTCAACTTTGAGAGCAAAGTTACTCTGGAGAAATTATTCACTTCATATTGAGTCTGCATCCCTTTGTCCTTTTAAGTCTGAACACATTGTTCATACCCCAAGCTCTTCCCTATTTGATAGAGAACCTAATTGTTTCTTTTATATGAGCTTGCCTTTGGTGGAGGATTGAAGTGGTTGAGGCCCAATTGGAAGGGACTTAGTTTCTCAGTTTCGAACGTGCTGACACAAAAGTTTGTCATTCATACACATCTATTGATTACATTTTAATAGAAATACTCTTTTCTCATCTAATTAATGTCTTGCAAATATTTGAATTGTTATTACATGGGCGTATTTGTTATGAATATTGTTGGATTATGTTATTATATGTGCTAACTTTATATATTATCACCATATGCTTGCATATCTTGGTTGTTGAGGACAAGTTGTAGGTGTATTGCTTTGAGTCAAGTGCTCAATGGTGGACTTCATCGAATGTCTGGACGAGGTAGGATCTTTATCTTGTCTTGTTAGGATGTTTTTTTATATAGCATACTTGATATTAGAGTTGATTTATGTAGTCATTTATGTCTGTTGTGGTTTACCCCATGCCATAGAGTGATTTAGCTTGTAACACCTTGGTAGGTATTCATGTTTGAAAACATATTTGATTTATCTAAATAACACATCTCGACTATACACTACCTTCTCATTTTCTTGGTTTCAAAGATTATAACCTTTTAAACCATCTTTATAGGCAATAAAGATTAACTTTTCAACCTTTTTATCCAACTTACTCCTCTTTTCCTTTGGAACGTATACATACACATCATAGCCAAAAACCCTGAGATGTGTAAGAGAGGGTTTCTTTCCAGTCCATACCTCGTGTGGAGTCTTGTCATCCAACACTGATGAAGTTGATCGATTTACCAAGTAACAAGCAATATATGTTGCCTCTTCCTAGAATTCATTTCCTAACTCAAGACCACTGAGCATGCTCCTTTATTTTTCCATCAGCATCATATTCATCCTTTCTACAACTCCATTTTGTTGATGTGTGTATGGAGTAGTCTTCTACCTTTCTATTCCACATTTTTTTACACAATTCCTCGAATTCATTCCTGCAAAATTCTCCACCATTATCTGTCCTCAACACCTCAATTTTCTTCTCTATTTGATTTTCTGCAAGAGCCTTAAACTCTTTAATTTTTTCAAAGACTTCATATTTCTTCATGAGAAAATAAATCCATGTATTCCTCAATAAGTCATCTATGAATGAGACATAGTACACATATTTATCCGGTGATGGAATCAACACAGGTCCAAACACATCATTGTGCACCAACTGTAATACTTCCCTACCCTCATAGCACGAGAGGGAAATCTTAACCGATTCTACTTCCCATATAAGAAATTTTATAATAAATCAAAATCCAGAGAACAATTGGACATAACTTCAACCATACCCTTACCACATAGTACATGAAGACCCTTCTCTCCGATATGTCCTTGTCTTTGATGCCATAAGATAGTCTTTTCTCCAGAAATTGTAGGAGTTTTTCCTTCTTCAAATCCAATCTTAGGAACAATGGAACTATTGCACCTGTCACTAATAGTGAATTCCACTATATTATACAAAGTTCTAATTTGAACACCCCTAAAAAACACCATTGCTCCTTGAACCATCTTGCAGGTTTCTTTTTCAAACATTGTTTTTACACTTGCATTATCCATATTACTTACATAAATAAAAAATTTGGCCAATCCTACGATGTGCAAAACATCGGGGAGTGTTATAATCCTACCATCCATGAGCTTTAACTTGACTTTTCCTTGTCCTATTATTTTTATTGGCAAGTGATCTTCTAGTAAAACATAACCCCCTTCATACCTTTCATACTTGAAAAACCACTCCTTGTGAGGAGTCATATTAAAGGATGCACATGAGTTGACCATCCATGCTTCATGATCTACGTGCGTGCTTGAAGAAGCTAAATACACATCCCCTCCTTCATCTATGGAGTTTTTTTCTTATGTACAAGGAGCATCATCAGATCCCTTCCCTCTCTCAACACTTAAGGATCTACAATGATTCTTGTAATGTCCTTATTTTCCACATCAACAACATACATTTATGAACTTTCTGGGAGATTTAGATATTCCTCTAGATTTAGATCTCCCAATTGAGGACTTATTTCTATTTCTTTCATGGGAGTGTCCTCTTACAAATAAGGAATATGTGCTTTGTCCTTCCATGTTTTTTCGCCTCATCTTCTTCGACAATAAGGATGATACCATATCATTGAAGATTAAAGTATTTTCATTACTTCCTATGGCTACAACCAAACTATCCCATGAGTTTGGTAAAGAGCATAATAAGATAATACATTTATGTTCATCAGAAATATTAATATCAAAAGACAATAATTGGCTCACCACAATATTGAAGGCCTTCAAATGCATTGTCACCGAGTCTCCATATTTCATCCTTAGGTTGTACAAATTCTTCCATAGGAATATTTTGTTTACTAGGGACTAAGACCTATACAAATCTCCTAACTGATTCAATAATGGATTGGTTGTAGATTCCCTTGACACATTCAGTAATATTGAATCTAAGAGACACAACCAGATTGTTCTCTTTTCCTTCTAATCCACATTTTTATAGTCGTATGTTGACATTATTGTAGGTGCAATACTTGGATCCACAGTGACCCACATATCTTTGTCTACCAACATATCTTCCATCTTGATATTCCACAACTCAAATATTTTCCCATTAAATTTTGTGATCTCTATTTTTGAGTTTCTTTCCATTTATTTTCAGCACAAGAATAGATATCACAAATATCTTATTGTAACAAGGTTTATCACATACATGAGCCAAACCCTTAGCCAAAAAAGCATCCCCCTGAAGCCAATAATTGCTTTGATACCAACTGTAAGTTTTTTAAAACTTCAATAGTAATGCAATGCACACACAGATTATTGAAACATAAAATAAAACAATTGTAATCACACATATGAATAAATATTTACCCTGGAAACCCAAACTAGGAAAACCAACAACTTGTTTAGAGTTGCACCTCTAATTATTATGCATCATCATACAAATTCATTTCTTACAATACAATATATATATATATAGGATCACACGACATCCAAAACCCCTAATCCATTGACCCAGATTAGACTACAACCCTAATTACTTAACCGGAATTAGAAAAACCATGAATTGAAATACCATGCACCACTTAATTGCTAAAGGAGAAAAACCATCCAAACAATTGGCTAATAAACCCCCAATATGGAGACCTACATTCATGAAAAGAATATAACACATACCCAACAAAAATATAGTTAGCACAACAAACAGGTTCAACCAGAAATCTTTTCTGCAATCCTTTTGAATAAAGCATACATCTAGCCATTTCAACCAAGGTCCTTGTTAAGAACCAAACATCAATATAGCATAGAAAAACCTCAGAAAAAGTACTCAACGCCTTGAAAAAGAGATAATTTCAGATAATAAGCCTCTTCGGGGGGGCAACCTCCTTTTACCCCACTTAAATGTTCAAGTACAAGATGA
>ML781429.1:227251-239115 GCA_009831015.1 Picea engelmannii | reverse complement strand
CAGAACTTGACGAGGAAGGAAAAATCATATTGGATCCTGAAGCCATCACTGACACAAGAATTCACCAGCTAAGGAATAGATCCATTTCAGAGTATCTCATTAAATGGAGGAAACTACCGGCTGAAGATTCCACTTGGGAAGATCAGTCTTTTATACAGAAGCATCCAGAGTTACTCAAGCGTTGCGGACAACACTTGTCTCAAGTGGAGGGGCATGTTAATCCCTAATGTTGGCTCATTACCCCTTAATTGGGGCATATTATATTAGTAATGTTGTTTTATTTATGTCAGCTTTAGTCCATTAGTTGTAATTATACCTCCTAGTCTCCTATATATAACAAGGAGACATTTTCATTTTGAATCATCTTGTACTTGAACATTTAAGTGGGGTAAAAGGAGGTTGCCCCCTCGAAGAGGATTATTATCTGAAATTATATCTGTTTCAAGGCGTTGAGTACTTTTATTGAGGTTTTTCCATGTTATATTGATGTTTGGTTCTTAACACACTAGGGGGACTTCTGAAAAGCCATCGTATGCTCCCATCATAGCACCACTATTTCATCTTATTTCCCGCTCATTTTTCCCACTCCCCTTGTCCGGGCATTGGGTTGACCTATTTTTAGGATTGCACCTTATCTCGTGGGAAGAAGGGTTTAAAGGCCCGGAAGGTAAAAGTTAGCTGGTAAAAGTTAAGAATAAAACCTCTAGATGCTTCACCCAGGGATCCCCGAGAAAGCAATAAAAGGCTTCTCATCAAGAAAGTAGAGGGACCCAGAAAAATAATAAAGCAAGACCTAGTCAGAGGATAGGGGGTCTCATCATGAGCCAGCCTATTAGTTCCATGGGTACCTAGCAGTATGACATTGCCACCAGTTGGTTACCATGCCAAGGCAATGACTCTTAGTTGCATGGCCAAGGGAAAGGGGGTATCATCACGAGCCAACCTTTCATTCTGGGAAAATGCTTGTGGATAACGCTGCCACCACTGGTCACCACACCAGGGCAGTGTCCCATGATTATCTCTTGAACAAAAAAAAAAGAAAATAAATAATAGAATAAAATAATAAAGGAAAGAATGGGCTTGGAAAGAGTGCATCTATGATAGGTACAACTCACCTTCCACAAAGGCACCCACAGATAACACATTGCATCCTTGGCCCTCATTTCACCCACATGCTTGGACTTCCCTTAACCACATCACCCACTCACAAGGTTTTGATGAGGTTTTTTTCTGAGGACTCACCTTTTCCGATGGACACTAGCCCAATAGAACGTTTTGTCTTTTCATCCAGATTTGTATAGCAGGCTTGTGTAATGTCTTTGAGCTATTGACAGATGTATTATGGATTTTATGCATATGTTTAATAATATTAATGATGATATGTGATTGACATTTCTATGATCCCTATGACTGATGATCCAATGGAGGGCGTAGCTTTTGATGTGCAGGACCATGCCTGACAGACAGGTACCATTTGGACCAGTACACATGGGGAGATGATCAGTTCGGACCTCCATGGGGCTGAAGAGCCCACCAGATGGATGTTGAGACCCCATCATGGGGCAGAGACAAGGCATAGAATGACCAAAGACTTTGCACCAGAGAAGAAGAGAACGTTCCACCAGAGGCACCCCGACATTGCTTGGCCTAGGGGGATTGATCCACTTTCAGAGGGACATTGGCCCTAGATGGTCCAGGATGTCACCAAGAGGCTTATGACATCATCATGATCATGTTGGCAGATGGACAGGGCAGTTGGTACATGTGGCATCTTGGAGGAGCCTAATGAGGGCTAACGTCTTGCTTCAGGAGGCTACATTTGCCTTGATAGGGGCTAACGTCTCCCTAGGAAGGGGTGATGTCTTACATTTTTTCTTGATTAGGGTTTTAGTCTAGCATTTAATGTAAAACTAGTATAATTTTGATATTATGGCCTTGTCAGCCTTTTTATGACCTAAAAAGTAAATTAGGTCATTGATACACTATATATTGAGGGTTTTCACTCTCATTTTTTCATCTACAATCACTCACCACTTGGTGAGGTCTAAAATTTGAACCCTATCTTGGGTTATTGGCTGATTTAGTGAGGCGTACTTGTTGAAGGAAGACTTTTTGGCATTCTATTGTGTTTCTCTTGAAGGAAGGTGTTACAAATAGGGTTTGCATGGTTATTTCTTGATGAATTGTAAGTATTTTTCTGCAAAAATTCTTAAATGAAAGGTTGTAGTCTTATTTTCTTGCATATGTTTATGATTTGTTGAATCAAAACCCTAGGTGACAAGCACATAAGTAGGTCCTTGTCTCATGTCCCCTGATAGAGAAACTTTCAACCATTGAAGAAGAAAAAGAGAGCCTAGCCGTAGCTACACTCCTTTTTCTTCCTCTCCTATGCTAGCCGTACCATTTATAATTCAAGAGGAAGAAGATGTCCCAGTCCTAGGTTATATACACTTAGGGACGTTTTTATTTTAGGGTTTGATGAAATAGCCTTGCTGTAGCAACACTCTCCCTCATTAAGCCTTCTTGTCTTGATTTTGTGCTTCATTTGAGGTAGTCATTTTGCCAAATTGACCTAAGGAAGGAGGAGAGAGCACGAGGCCTTGCTGTAGCAACACCAGAGTGAGCCTCTCTCCCCTAGGGTTTTGATTTTGAGGCCTTGCCTTAGTAACACCTCAACAATTCTCCCTCTTGTCCTTAGTCTTTTCCTCCTTCAACTCTTGCATCCTTCATTATTGACTCCATTAAACCCTAAGGCACTGATCCTAAGACCCCCAAGCATTGAAGTAGAGCTTGATCTAAATACTCTCAAACACTTTGAATTTCAAACCCTAACTACACTAACCCTAGCCTAAACTAACCTACTAACCCTAAGTTGCTGACATCATCATTGGATATTTCATCTTTAATGCAACAACATTTTACTCTATGAGCAATTGAATGGTGGTTTAAAGCATTTATTAAATGAAGTGTTGATTGGTTACATAGAATGCCACATCGTTCCAATATTTATTGGTGAAGTGTTATATCTTTTCATTTTCTATTGATAAACATTGACTTCGTCAACATTTATTGCTAATTGCTTATATATATTTATCAGATAGTCTTACGAAGTACTAACCCATTGAAATATAGCTTGCATATATCTGTTTGATGTTGTCTTGTTCCAGGTAGGTGTTCTTCATTGGGGATTCACTTTATTATTCTTTTTTTAGCCGAGACTTTCTGTTTGGGTGGTGACTTGTGAGGGGGAAAGTTTTTCCTTATCTCATTACCCTTCTGCCTCCTCAAAACCACAGGTCACCGGGGACGTCTCCCCTGGGCCTAACCTCCCTAAAGAGATAGAACCTCCCCATCGTGGTGACATTGGGTGGGATAGGTTCCTGTTATGCTAGTTTGGCCTTCAATCTTATAGCCTTTTTTCCTAGCTACAAACTGTGCGACAACATGTAAGAAACCCAAAACAAGAAACCAGAGGCAAGGCAGGCCTGAGAGTAAAGAATGAATACCATATACAATAAGTAACATCCACATAGATTTTCAATTTGCATGGTTCAAATACAATGCCACAGAGACCAACGCTTAACCACCAATCCATACACAGTCAAAATTTCCATATACCATAACTTTGGAAAAGCACAGACAACGAGCAAACTCAAGAGCCAATTGTTGACTTAATTAAAGAGCAGAGCGAAATATTCATGGATGGAGCAACAAGAAATCCATATCTGTGTAAAAGTTGCTAAGGAGAAACAACCAAGATTGTATACCTCTTCCACTACCAAACAAAGCGGAGCAACAACAACCAACAAGAGAAAATGCAAAATGACTAGGGTGGCGGGCTCAAAGAGGGTTAGAGTGACGTGCATTTACTGCACATCATATCTACATTCATCCATAGCCAGTACGAGCAAGCTAACATACAACACATCAACCACTAACTCCAAATCAATTTAATGCAAGTTGAAAACACCACCATTTCCCTAAATCTCCAACTTAACAAATGCACCAACCCTTGTTTAAAACTCCAATATGACATATATCAAATACTTGCTAGGGATACCATGTCTCTACCTTTAGATTTCCAACTTTAAAAAATGTGCGCAATCCTTATAGCATGGAATCAACATATCACACATGTAACTTAAACATGGAGTTTAGGTCCCTCATCAAACTAAATGCAACATAATAATAATTATGAGAGATATATAAAGACAACAACTTTCCCTTTCTAATCATATCACCCATAACATCATCTAATCAATTATTTTGTCAACAACTTTAAAAGAAAATAAATTGTAGAGCTTGTATCTCAACCAACTCATAAGCACATAGAACATAAGTGCCGTCTCTTTGTCATAGTCACATAAGGGTTCCCACCTATTAGTATATTATTAAATATAATTAAATAATAAGGCCTTGCAACCATTTGCAAGCAGGTACCCTGTGTTGCGCTTTTGGGCGTCAACAAGCTGGCGACTCCACAGGGAAATTTGTTTCCAACAAATTAAGAACTCAGAATGTCTGGTTTCACAGACAGGTGAACACTGATCAAAGAATTATTGACTAGAATGGGTATGAAACAAGGGAAAACAGATGGTTTAATGGAAATAATGAGACAGGATTTTGGGAATAACTCATGGAACGTGGTACGTATGAGGAGGTTTGGTCCTGTATGCATACCATTCAATCACTCACAGTAAAAGTGTTTCTTTGTGTTAAGGAGAAATGTTTTGGTATGCTCTTTTGAATCCCAGGATAGAGGGAAGAAAGGGATAGTACAAAATAGGGAAGAAGGCCAAATCATCTATCTAACAACAATATTGAAAGAAAAAAACATTCTCAGCGATTTCTAAAAGAAGGACATCGTGATAGCTATGTAACCTTTATTGTTATTGATCAACGATACTTACAAAATGGCATTATTGTGGAAAACCTGATCCAAAATTTTATTTCTGATAAACATAAAACGAAATGGCAGAAAATAAAACAACATAAATTGAAAATTCAATTTAACAAAGAAAAATAAAACAATGAACAAAAAGATATATAGAGCAGTGATTTCCACATGGTGTTTATCAATCAAGTTGGTTCCACATAATGTTTTAAGTGGGAACCATTGGTACTGTAGGAAAACAATCGCTCTTCCAAATCCTTTAAATATAAGATTTTGTGCCTAGAACAAAAGCGATTTTGAAAGGACCTAGCCATAATTTTTGAAACTTTGAATGTCTTCCTCTTTCAGCATGGGTTGAGTCCTGAAGTAAGACTTTCTCATTTACCTTAAATTTGACAACTTTTGCGCATTTGTTAAAATACTTTGTTACAGTTTGTTGTCTTCTCTTCATGTTTTCCAAGGATTTTGTTTTTTGTTCTTCTAAGGCTAATAGTGCATTTATCCTTTGAGGGACATTGGAAGAATTTAATTCTTCAATCTATAGCATTAGCCATAGAGAAAAAAGTTCCATCTAAGTAGGAAGAATGACTTCTTGACCATAAAAAATATGAAAGGGGGTGCAACCTGTGCTTACCTTGGTGGTAGTACGATCTTCCCAAAGGGCGTAAGTGAGGAGGGTGTGTCATTGATGAGACTTATCTTAGATGAACATCTTTATGGTCCTAACCATATTTTTGTTAGTAGACTCGGCTTGCCCAATCCTTGGGGATAATAAGATGATGAATTGAAATGCTTAACTCCCAACTTGACTAGAAATTGAGTCAATTTTGCAGAAATGAAAGCGGGACCATTATCTGTAATAATTTCTAAAGGAATGCCAAATATGGAGAAGATATTAGTTTTTAGGAAAGAGAATACATGTTCATCTTGTGAGTGTCTAAGAGGGAAGTCTTCAGTCCACTTAGTGAAATAATCGGTGGTTGTCAAAATAAAAATATGCCCTGTAGAAGACGGAGGATTAATAGGACCAATAAAGTCTAGGCCCCATTTAGAAAAAGGAAAATCCATGAGAACAGGTTGCAAAGGCATAGCAGAAAGACGTTCTTTCCCAGTGAAACTTTGGCACTTTTCACAAGATATTTTGAATTTATAAGAATCTCGAAATATTGAAGGACTATAGTAACCATTTCTCATGATTTTAAAAGCAATAGCTTTTGCAAAAAAGTGGCCACCAACATGAATAACAAAATTTGAAGATCCATGAGTTTCATGTAACAGTTTTTGTGCTTCCCCATCATTCACACATCGAATTAATATACCATCAGTAGACCTTCTAAACAAAAAGTATCTTAAAATAATATAACTAGAAGATTCAAGATGGATTCCTCTCCTTTGATGAGGATCTAAGTCATCTAGGCATTTCTGATATTGCAAATAATACACCAGAGTTTTATACCGGGGGTGTTCAACAATAGAAAGGGTTTGACTCTCAATATAAAACAGTGTTGAAAGAGGATTATCTTGATCATCAAGTTCCTCACTTGCTTCAACATGTTGAGCTAAGTGAAGGGATAATTCTCGTCCCTTGATTTGTTTTGAAGTCATGATAGTAAAATCATGCTTCTCAATCTTGGCAAGCCAATGCACAAAATTCCCTTAAAGATAATTCTATGGAAGCAGAAACTTGACAGTAGGCAAAGGGACTTTTACCTGCGTATGTTTTCCTAGAATAAAGTGGAGAAATTTGTCTACAACTTTAACAAGAGAAAAATTATGTTTCTCAATATAAGAGTACTTGAATTCATCGTTTGATAATCTTTGGCTCATGTAAGCTATAGGTTTTTCATTATTCTGGTCATCACATTGTAAGAGAATAGCATAAACTACTTCCTCATTGGCATTAGTGTATATAATAAAATCTTTCTCAAAGTCTGGTTTCACCAGAATCGGCGTGGAATTGATTTCCTTCTTAATCCTTATGAAATAATTTTTGACATCATTTGTCCATGAAAAGGAGTGATCTTGCTTTAGAAGATTATGAATTGGTTTAACCATTAAAAAAAATCAGGAACAAACCTACAGACAAAGTTGATAATACCATAAAGGCTTGAACCTCCTTTTTGGAAGTGGGGGCAGGAAGGTTCATAATAGTAACAATCCTTTTGGGATCTATGATTATTCCTGAATTAGAAATGATATGTCCAAGGAGATTGCGCTTGGTGACGCCAAAGATAGATTTAGAAGGATTTAAAGAAATTTCGAATTTTCTACATCGCATAAGAACTTTTCTAAGATGACCAAAATGATCTAATTGATTCTTTGAATAAACAGTCAAATCATCAAGATATACTTGGATAATGTTACTGATCATATCGTCAAAAGATATTTGCATAGCTCTTTGGAAAGTGGCACCTGCATTAGACAAGCCAAAAGGCATGCGTTCATAAGAAAATGTGCCCCAGCGTGTAGTAAAGGTGGTTTTGTATATATCGGTCCTTTTTACCTTGATTTGATTATATCCAGAGAAACCATCAAGTAAGGACATCATTTGTGACCCTGCGACCTATTGCAAAATCATTTCTATATTAGGGAGAGGAAAATGATAGTTTATGCTTTCTTTATTTAATGCGCGAAAATCCACACACAATCGAATCTGACCAGTTGTTTTCCTAACATGAACTAAATTTGAAACCCACTCAGAATACTTAACTAGAAATATTATACCAGCCTTCAAAAGTTTTTCCAACTCCTTTCTAATAGTAGCTTCAAGCGCGAGGTTAATGGGTCTTTGTTTTTGCCTAACTAGTTTTATCCCTTCCTTGATAGGAATGGCATGTTGTATGAGATAAGGATCAAAACCACGCAGATCCTAGTATGACCATGCAAAAACATCTTGAAATTCACGCAGTGGTTCTGTGAATTTTTCCTTATCTTCGTTGGAACATTGGGCACCTAGTTTAACCATCTTTGGAGATTCAGATGTCCCAAGTTTCAAGGAAATGGTATCACCCACTTTCCTTTTCGACTCCTCTTTCTTTTGCATCTCTTTGTTGCCTACATCACTTGACGAGAATGAACTCTCAAGATGAGTCAAGCCTTTTGGAAATTTGTTTTCTTCCATAGATATGATTTCCTTGGGCTTAAATGGTTCATTTTGTATCAAAGCACATATGCCTTTATCGTTAGGGAAAACCTACCATGATTCTAAATTATCAAGAATGTGATTACGATATAAAGATTGAAAAGTACAATCATGCCTTTGAGGTAGAAGTTGTCGAGTAGGAGATGTCACAAATACAACTGACCTGTCAACCATTGAATTAAGTTCTCTCTTAACATAAGTGATGTTAAATGATAACAAGTTTGAGATAAGCATCCAAACAACTTGGGTATAATGCTTCATCAACTTATTGCTAGGAGAATATATTTTACGCATAAGGTTCACAACAAGTTCATAATCACCAAAGACTGTAAGGTGGCCACAACTGAGGTTATAATAATTTTCTATGCCTAGCAGTAAGGCTTCAAACTCAGTGACATTGTCCGTGCAAGAAAACTCTAACCTATAAGAAAAATTGTAAACTTTACTTATAGGTGAGTACAAGATAATTCCAACTCCGTTACCTTTGTTTGAGAATGATCCATCGAAATGCATGTGCCACATACCATATTCCAAATCAGTTTGTTCCAGAGTATTTTCATCCTCATAAACAAAGATAGAGTACACTCCTAAGTCTTCCTCAAGATAGTTTACATTTGGTTGAGGAATGATTTCTATGTATGGTGAAATTCTTCCTTCTCTTAGGACTATAATATTCTTTCCATTCCGGGGAACGGATAAGTGTGTTGCATCAAGCAAATGTATCCACCTATTAGGTATTTCTAGTCTCTTCCTAAGATAATAGAATAGTTTCTTACTGGAATGTCGATTACTTGGATGTTGAAGGTTGTCCTTATTTCAGGATGTGCACACAGAACTAAAGTTACATATTTGATTTCACCTATAGTTGACTGTTGCAGACTATTATAGGAGAGCATGCTTCTAGAATTTTCATTAGTACATGATAATCCTAGCTCTTCCATGATGACTTTTGACATTACGATTGGACCCGAACCACCATCAATTAGGAAACAATGGGCTATCTTATCCATAATTTTTACAGAAATGAAAAATAGGGGGGGGGGGTTACAGAGTGTCTAATATTATTTACACCTATCTTATTTACAGTGGGATCCTCTTCTTTTGCCTCTTCAAAAATATTGGCTATGGTGGAAGCTTTTCCTTCCATAAAATTCTTTAGATGCTTTTGTTGTTCAAGGATGGTAACCATGTCAAAAAGAGTAGCATAGGCATTGATATTAGCCAATTGGTTGAGGATGGCATACTTGGAAGAGGGAAGAGGGGAAGGAACTCCTTGACTTTCGAGAATTTTGACAGTTTGTACATTAGTACCTTGTGAAGATGAGGTTGGGGTGGAAGAAGTACAAGGATGGTCAAATTTCCCTTTAGGAGCATAAAATTTGTTCCTAGTATTTATGATCATAACATCTTCCGGTTCTTCCCAATCTAGAACAACGATAGTGGTTTCATGCTTCTTGCCAAATATTTTATCTCTAGCACTCTTCTTAACTTCACAAGTACTTTCTTCATGATTTTCTTCGCAAAAGTTACACCAACTGTGAGACATAATGGCCTTGGGATGAAAACTATTTTCATTTGTATTCCTAAAAGGTGTTGCGGAAGAAGAACATGCCCCAGGAGTAAGTGAGGGAACATTCCCCTTTCATTCATAGGTTGTCATCTGATTTTTCATATCTTGCACAAGTTGTAGGAGGCAAGACATGTCTATTTGTTTGACTGAGTCTCCTTTAGGGAGACCTGTTCTTTCAAGTTTCTCTTCGTACTCCAGGCAAGTGTGGAGAGTGGAGCCAATATTTTCAATAACCTTTTCTTCGAGCCTATGATGATAAGGAGAGGGAAGCCCATTGTATTAATGCATGAAAGTGGCTTGGTTTTGAGGGTGAATTAGTTTAGGGATTTGATTGTACAATTTGGTGAAGCAGAGGTAAAAGACTTAATAGTCTCACCATCTTTGTAAGAAATGTTGTTATATTCCTTTAACTATTTTGTCAGGCTCTCGGATTGTCCATAAGTGGACTTGAACCAATAAAACAACTCTTTCCAAGTGGAAAGGATTTTTGGAGGGATATCAAAAAAATTAGCTGTCCTTTTTCCTTCAAAGGAGTTGAAGAATAAGCGCATACATGTGTCATTATCGTTAGCCCCGATATTATGACAAGCATTAGAAAATTCCACTAGGTTTTCATTTGTAGAAACAATATTGTTCCCTAAGAACTTAGGAAGATTCTCTTTAAACTTAGGTAACAGGTGAGTAGTAGGTGTTAGATTCAAGGTAGAAGATATGTGCCATGGGGTGGTCGTAGCATCTTCCTCAAACTGAAAAATCTTGTATTTCTTTATAACTTTAGCAGGGTTGGTAGAAGATTGGATAGGAACTTGATGACTATATAGACTACCAATTATCGATGAGGCCAGAGGTTGGGATGGTGAAGCACCTCCAACACCACTAGAACCACCCATAGATACCATTTTGAAAGTGATGGGTAAGGGTGAAAAGGGTGAGATGGAAGAATCGGAGAAAGTCCTCTTTAGAGTGCTTTCTTGGGTCGAAAAAATAACTTTCCTCCTTCCTATTTCAATGATAGGAGTCGCTTTAGGGGATAATCCTCTTCTTCTTCTAGAAACACAAGGATTTGAGGACATGAAAAAGAAGACCAAAGACTTAGGGAAAGGGAGGTTATTGCTGATTTCTAGGCTTCCTTTTCTTGGCTTCCCAGCGCTCATGTATACTTATATCTTGTTTAAGTACTTCCCAAGTGCATTCAATCTCAACCCGGGTACTAGCAGTTCCTAGGATAATATTGAGTAAGGTCAAGCCAATGCTAGTCTGGTCTTTAAGAACGTGTTCAATATTAGGCTTCCTTATGGAAGGTAATGTCATGAGAAAAATAAATCAAAGAGTATTCGAAAAAAAATAGAAATATTCAAAAATAATCATGAATACAATCAACCAGAGAGATATGGAAGATCTCCCCAGTATGGTCGCCAAATAAATGTTGATGAAAAGGTATGGAATACCTCACTCAATCATTTTCAGATCTTTCCTAGCTAAGACAAGATAGTTGGGAATGTCAGTCAGGGTTTATAGCCTCAAAACATTCACTCAATCCACAAGTATTAATTACAAAGGATCAAGGCTGATTTTATGATTGGTGTATGTTGCAATTTAAAAATAAAATTGAAACAAAGCTACAAGAATGTATACATATTTCACAATAAAGTAAACATGGAGACAAAAGTGAAAGGAAGAACCAAGTCATGAAAAAACATGTATGAGATAGAACAATAATCTGATTTTATTTCATTCTGAGATATAAAAAATGTATTCCTCTCTTACAAACCCTTGCGAGGGTATGGACCAAAGTCAAATTTATAAGTCTATGATGAGAACCATACAAAAATACCTTGATAGTGAAATCAAAATGAAACTAATGATCTGGATCAACTTGCCACAAAATGTTGCCACTTGAATCTGCAATATATCCTTTATCATCCATGAAAATTGATTCATAAACCAACAAGAATACACAAACTATCAAATATAAATCAAACACCCTTAAAAAAAGCTATGGAATGGTATGACTTAGTTTTGAAGTTAACTTCCTTCAATAAGACCCTACTGTCAACAAAAGGATTAGGATTTCAAGTAAACTCAGAAATGAATGAAAACTGAAGCTATATCACTTGTAAAGACCCTCCTTGTTACGGCAACAAATCCGGGGACAGGTGCAATTTTTTTTTTAAAGTGTGTGTGCGTGTGAAGAAGAAACCACCCCCTCGACTCTACATCACCACTCAAACCAACAAGACGCAAGGAATATCACGATC
>ML781429.1:168997-222293 GCA_009831015.1 Picea engelmannii | reverse complement strand
ATCATGTCAGAAAAGTCGTCATCAAATCATCAATCAAATAAAACATCATAATAAACATATCAACCCAAAAGCACACTCCCTGACTCAGTCCAGAGTCCAAGGGGGTTCTACCGATGCCTCTGCATCCTCAAGGTCAAAAACCTACACACTCAATAAACTGAGTCAATAGCACCTGTCTACATGAATAGTAACACATCATATCATCTGTCAATCACATCATAATCATATACAAAAGGTCTAACATCAAAGGGTCCAGATCACTTGCGAGCAAGTGTCCTCAAATAATAAGTGGTCTCAGTGCGCCAGAGCGGGATGTTACATCACTAGAGAGCAAACCTTAGTCTTGCAATTCTCCTTCTATTCTCCTCTTGTATCTTCCTCTGATTGAACTTTTATTATTTCTCAATAATTTGAGGTAGTTCAACTAATTCCTTTAGTTAAGTCAAATTAACTTAACTAATTAGTTTAGGGAGAAAAAAGTAATAATAATATATAAATAAGGGTCTAGTTAATAATTACTAAATAGGTGGGACCCCTTGTGACTCCCATCATTCTCTTGCCAATCATCAAATATAAAATACAAAAATTATCATTTGGATCATATAACACCCTTGTAGCTCCCATGGACATCATTTAAATCGAATATTTAAATGTCAACAAAATTTAAGGACATATCTCAAGAAAACAATATATCCATCTTATCCACAAAAAATATCCAAAATAAAGCTTATTGTCCAAAAATATGTTGAAAATCATTAAACGTTGTCTTCATCACTGAATATCATAAAAAAAAACATTTAAAATCCATATTTGATGTTGTGTGAGGAATATTTTCTCTTATCACTATTGTCTCCTCTTGACTTCTCTCGAGTAGCCCTTGGTTGGTTAGACCCTTGCGGACGTATTTTGTTGATCACATGGGAGCATTCATCTTTTAGGTGGAGACATGAAGGAACAAATCTATCAGACTCTATGGATAGACTGGAGGGGGAGGCCGTTGCTTTTCCTTTTTCTTGCACAAGTTGTGAGATATCGGTTTTTAATCTTTTGCTGGCGTGCGAGGACTGTACTGGTGAAACAACATGAGAAATTTGAGAATTTGGATTAACTGGTGGTGGTAAAGGTAATGACACATTGGGACAAACACAATGGTGAGAGACGGGTTGGTGGACAATTTCTTGCCAACTGTCATTAGCGGGGACTTCGGGCTGCATTGACGCATGTGGAGGAATGGGAATGCTAGGAAAATTATGAGGAGGTTGAAATAGGGTTCTGTCAGGTTGGGGATGCAATATACCATGACCAACCAAATTGAAAAACCCATCTTGAAACAACTAGTTTAACTCTTTTGGATCAACATCGAAGTGTATAGAAAACTGAGGCCTTCTATAGAATCATTGCCAGTTACCTCTGCCTCTATTATTTTAGCCATTAAACTCATCCTGTAGAAATATTTAACCAATCACGAAAAGTTCTTAATAACCCATACATGAAGCTGTACTTAAATAAATCAAGAGTTGGCTCTATTATTTACTACATGACGCATGCAATCCATCCATAAAAATGCCATTTATTAATTGCCACACAAACATGGAACTGATAGGGTCATTGGGAGTATTAAGGGATTGTATTTAGCATAAAGTGATATCATGGAGGGGGAAATATTTACGAATATTGTTCAAGCAATCAACAAAAACAATCAACTGTGTATACAAACATATCTGATGATACCAATCATCAATTATTACCACTTCATTTCTTTCATTTCCATACAGATCTTTCCTTAAAAATGAGTAACAACAGAACATGGAGTGAAAAATGTAATTGGGATAATGAGGGGAGTGTATTTTGCGTAAAATTGTATAATGGAAATGACTCCCATATATATTATCCTTATAATATATCAAACAATTCCATCTTTGCCATCAATTAACAATCACCACCTCTTATTGTTTCAAAACTGAACAACACCCTCTTTTCAAAAAAACAACCCAAAACCGGTGTTTCTTTTCAAGGCTGCTCATTTTCCTTAGAAATTTCTTTGCACAACAACCAATTTATATTTTATTGCCCAAGAATTATTTAAAAATAATAATATTGCTTGTATATAACAAAGTCGAGGAGTGAACAACATCGTAATAATCACATCCAACACAACAAACAATTGAGGAAAGGACAGACTGTGGTCCATGATATAATCACCAATACATTTTAAATCACTACAGGGTTCCATGAAGTGGCCCCAAAAGGGATCCCTATGTATAACATAATCAAATTTGAAACTTCAAATAACAACGCTTCTAAAATCCCTTTCATTCTGGTTCACAAAATGTATTCAACGCATATATAATTCATCCACAGTGGTATTCCTTTCATAAAAAATCGAACACACAGTAGGTCGTATGCCTTAAACAATGATTTTGAAATGTTTTCATCACCCCAATATATCCACATGACAAACTTTATTACCAAACAAATTAGTGGGCTTAACATTCTTTCCATATTTGCACAACAAATAATCAACTAAACCCATGACCAAAAATGAGCACGGACGGTGCCTTTATTAAATTCTGGGTTGGCCACCCTCACAATAATTTCCAATAAACAGGGTTTAATACATTACAGTGAAGAGTAATGCGGTGAGGGGGACGAGCTGACCAAATTGAGGGTTTAGCCAAAAGGAGCATGAAAAGCTTAATACTTCTACAAAACTTCACATTTATATTCACAGAGTTGTTACAAGGACGCAGACACAATGGAACAAAAACTAACAACTTAAATGAAAGACATAGTGTCCATATAACCCACAGGTAAGGAGCAGTGATACGCTTAGGGAAGAAACCCAAAACAAGAAACCAGAGGCAAGGCAGACCCGAGAGTTTCCCCAATTGTATTCTTTCCCACAAGTAAAGCACAAATACCTTATACAGTAAGAAACGTCCACATGACTTTTCAATGTGAATGGTTCAAATAAAATGCCTCAGAGACCAATGCTTAACAACCAATCCATACACAGTCAAAATTTTCATATATCATAACTTCAGAAAAGCACAAACAACGAGCAAACAAAAGAGCCAATTGTTGACTTAATTAAAGAGAAGAACGAAATATTCATGGATGGAGTAGCAAGAAATCCATACCTGTGTAAAAATTGCTAAGGAGAAACAACCAAGCCTGTATACCTCTTCATTAGTTGAACAAAGCGGAGCAGTAACAACCAACAAGAGAAAATTCAAAATGACTAGGGTGGCAGGCTCGAGGAGGGTTAGAGTGACGTGCATTTACTACACATTGTATCTACATTCATCCATATCCAGTACGAGCAAGATAACATACATCACATCAACCACTAACTCCAAATAAATTTAATGCAATTTGAAAACACCACCATTTCCCTAAGTATATAACTTAACAAATGCACCAAACCTTGTTTAAAAATCCAATATGACATATATCAAATACTTGCTAGGGATACCATGTCTCTACCTTTAGATTTCCAACTTTAACAAATGTGCGCAATCCTTATAGCATGGAATCAACATATCACACATGTAACTTAAACATGGAGCTTAGGTCCCTCATCAAACTAAATGCAACATAATAATAATTGTGAGAACTATATAAAGACAACATATTTCCCTTTCTAATCATATCGCCCATAGAATCATCTGATGAATTATTTCGGCAACGACTTTAAAAGAAAATAAATTGTAGAGCTTGCATCTCAACCAAATCATAAACACATAGAACATAAGTGTTGTCTCTTCGTCATAGTCACACAAGTCACACAAGGGGTCCCACCTATTAGTATATTATTAAATATAATTAAATAATAAGGCCTTGCAACCATTTGCAAGCAGGTACCCTATGTTGCGCTTTTGGGCGTCAACAGTGGGTATGAATTTAACATATTTGGAGGAGTAGCCAGTTGGATGAGTAGGGGATAATGTGTAGTTGCACTCTCAATGACAGAAGCTGAATACATCTAATCCACTCATGTGAGTAAGGAATTTGTATGGTTATAGAGATTGTGTTTAGGTATTGGGTTTCTACCACAAGTTTTAAGGTTATATTGTGAAAATCAAAGTCCAATATGTTTGCAAAGAACCCTTCGTATAATTTTAAGAAAAACACATTGATGTTCAATATCAATTTGTGAGAGACATGGTTGAAGACGAGAAGGTTTTGTTGGTCAAGGTGGAAACTTTGAAGAATATTGTACATTCATTAACAAAGTATGTAAGCATTGAGAGGTTCCCTTGGTGTAGAGGAGCAATGGGAATTGTTTATCATGTAATCCTTAGGCCCCATTAATGCAAAGAAAACAACAAGTGGGAGAGTGTTGGGTACTTTTTATGTTATTTACATGACTAGACCCATGCATTGTACATTGTGTTGGGGTGGGGTTTGAGGGTGGAGCCCCTAAATTTTTTTATTTTCCCAATGTTGTTTTTGGGCGGTTTTTTAACCAATGTTTTTCCAGCCCATTGTATTATAGTTTTGGTTAAGGAATCTAATCCAAGTTGACATATTAGGGTTTTGGATGTCACAAAATCATATATATTGTATTATAAATGGTGAAGTTAATACAATGAGAGTTAGAGGTGCAAATCTAAACATTTGTTGGTTTTCTTGGTTAAGGGTTTCCAGGGTAAGTTTCTTAGTATTATGTGTGAATGCTATTTTTTTCTTTACATTTTATAAATAATATATGTGTGCATTACTATATTGTAAGGGTTTAAAATGTACATGTTTCAAGTCAAAATTTCAAAAGTAGATTTGAAAATTGGACATGTGGTATTTTGTACAAGTTTTCTCTCCTCAAAGGGCCAAAACCAACAAGTTTTTGTAAAGTTACCATAATGTATTCTTGGCACATCATAATTTAATCAGACCTATGGAATTCTAGAGAAGACATATCAAGCTACCACAAAACACAATTTTAGACTTACAGGTTCAGAAATTTCAAAGTTATCTTCGGTGCAAAGCTGGCATGTAGAACAATCTCCAATTTAGGGTTTTAAAAAGGTATGTTAAATTGGAACCTGTATAGTTATTAATTGGAAGATCCACTTGAGGTGATTCAAAAGGTGACGTAAAGAGAAAAATAGAAGATATCTCTAAGTATATATTATTTTTTTCTCACGTGGCAAGAGGTGGTGGAAAAAATTCTATACTTTCTAAATCTCCATAGAACTCATCCATGACTCCTAAACAATGTGAAGAATTAGAGAATTAGGTATCCCAATCAAGGAACCAAGTTAATGACATGGGTGATAATGTGTTGAAGAAGGATGATTTGACACATTTGTAAGAAATTCTTAAAATTGAAATTGAAGATAAAATGGAAAAGATGATGGATAAAAAGATAGAATGATTACAAAATTCCATGGGAACCATGCTTTTACAATCCCTATGTGAGAGGTTTCCTAAAAGTGATATAGTTACACTACTACATATTCAAAAATTTGCGACGAAATACTTGCAACGAAAGAAGCCTTTTGTCAGAAAAATGAAGATAAAGATTTAAATTTATCTATTTTTTTAATCAGCCCATGTTCGTCGCCAATGCGATGAACTGTACCTTTCGTCGCAATTGTAAGAGAGAAGAAAGGCAGAGTTCATCACATGTGCAATGACAAAGATTATTGTTTCATTGTTCAAACAATCACCCAAATATTTGATAAAGTAAACATTGACTTGGTTAACTTTCGTCAGAATGGCGACAAAACAAAATATATAAATATTTAGCAAATTAGAGATCTTGCGACAATCTTGCTATAACAACGACGGTTCAGAAAATTAGTTTTTGTGTGAAAGAATGGCGGAAAATATTAGAGGTGGGAAAAAAATTAAAGAGGGTGAAAAGGGTGGCGATAGATGTTATTTCCCTTGCAAAAAATATTGTTTTACATGTCCCGTAAGAATTTTAATAGAAACAGATAAAAAATATTGTAGGAAATATGGGCACATTGATGGGGGATCAAATGAATATTGTCACGTGGTAATTAGATATATATTCATTCTATATATATATATATATATATATATATATATATATATATATATATATATATATATATATATANTATAGTTTGAATATTTCTTATACACACTAATTTTGAATGATTGTTTGTAATTATAAAGTTAGAGTTTCCCCCTGACTTTCTGTAGAATGTTGCACCAACCAAGTATTAGTATAAATGATGTTGTAAAAGTTGAGGAACATGATGCAAATGAGGATCCCATGGAAGAAGATGATGGGAAAAATCAAGTTAATGATACCATGGAAGAATATGATGGGACAAATCAAATGATCCAAGATTTGTTTGCTCATTCGGATGAGGATGGGGACAGTGATGGTATTTATGATGGACCTCTATTAGAAAAGAAAAATAAATGACTTTATAAAGGCTCAAGAGAAAATATTCTCTCCCCTACATTACTATTGGTGAACTTAAAGGTTATGAATCATTTGTCGAACACTAGTATGACACAGATCCTAAGGTATGTAATATGTTTCATCTCATATACATAAATGTTGACTTTTTTCTAGTGTTAATTAATGTGTAAAATAAGAATGCAATATTTATGATTAATATTCTTTACATTAACTAGTTATTTCTTATGTTGTAGATTGTTAGGTGAATTTTTGTTACCATCGTCAAATATTTTACCTCGCACATATCGAGATTTTCCTACCATTATGAAAGACATTGGAATGGAGTATCAAAATATAGATGCATTTCCTAATGATCATATTATGTATTATGGACAACATGTGCCAAAAACAGAATTCTCGTAATGTCTTATCAACATATATCGAACTGATCAAGTAACAAAAAAGGTTCCTCGAAAGGTTCTTCGTCATATTCCCATAATTCCATGTTTGCAGCGATTGTTCAGGTGTGAAAGCATAGCACAATTTATGGATTAACATGCATGGAAAAAAGTGGAGATGGTGTTCTTCGAATGCCTGCAGATGGTTATGCATTTACATAAATTGAGGAAAAATGGGAAGATTTCAAATATGAACCTCATAATGTTAGGCTTCCATTGACAACTGACAGTGTTAATCCATTCATAGAGCTTAGGTCTATTTACTCAATGTGGCCTATTTTTGTTATCAAGAATAACATTCCTCCTTGGATATCAATAAAAAGGGAACACATAATGTTGACAATGATTGTTCCAAGTTTATGTTTACATTAATATTTTGAATGTAACATTTTTATTTGTTTTGTTTTTTGCATAATATATTTTGTTTATTTATTTACTTATATATACATATCATGGTAGTAATTATGTGTAATTTCAAACAATTAGGTAAGTACCAAGTTAAATATATGAATGTATATATCGAGCCTCTTATTGATGAGCTACTAAATTTATGGGTCGACATCACTATGTATGACATTTGTAAACCAATTAGGTAGAAGAAATTTCAATTCTGTGGAACACTTGTATGGACAATTCATGATGCCTCGGGACTAACACATTTTTGTGGTATGTAGCATTATATTGCACTTTAATACTATATAATTTTTTAAATATATCATGCATGTTTTTTAAATAATCCCTTCATATAATTGACATTAATCCATATGTTGCAGGTCTTCAAACAAAGGGTAAATTTGCATGTGCATTTTGTGATCCCAAGATGAAGTATCTTCATTCAAAAAGTTTAGGAAAGGTGGTGTTTGATGAGTATAGGCACCTCCTCCCTCAGAACCATAGGTATCATACTACTGAGAAACATATTTTCAATGGGAAAGAAGAGATTGGATTAAAACCACGAAGAATGACACCTCACGTATGGAGGTTGGAATATAATAGAAATTGTCAAGGTACACAATTTATTTATGTATCGTATATGTAATGTTTTGAATTTTTATTTTAATAATTGTTGAATTTGTTTTATCGTATTTGAGTTGTTGTGATTTCTTTTATGTTTCATGATGAAGGTTTCCATCACAGAGGTCTTAATAATGGGCTTCCACAAGGAATGAAATGTTATCCCACTCAATTCATGAGGTTTCCCTACTACGAGGAGCTAAAAATATCTTATATGTTTGATACAATGCATATTAGGAAGAATGTGACAAAAACGTTATGGTGAATCATAGATGATAGGAGGGATAAAGAAAAATTTGTCAAAATTTGTACTGACATTTAGGAATCCAATCATGTAATGCAAAGTGTGAGTCGATCAAATAGTGATGGAGACTGAAATAACCTTCCATGGTTATTAACAGAGCAAAAAAGAAAAGATGTAAAAGGGGTCATTCAAAGAATTAAATTTCCCACAAGTTTTGCTTCAAACATAAATAATATCTTAACAAAGAAAGACTAATTTGGTGGGGTAAAAACACATGATTGCCATACCTTCATTAAGGTAATAATCTTTGTATACATATTTATATATTGGCAATATACATCTTTTAAGTTTTTTTTTTGTCTACTTTGGTTGAAAAAAATAACGATTCATTTTTTTTGTTACAATATGTTCTACCACTATCTCTCCCAAATGAATTTGAAAACAATGTCAAACAAGTTATATATGATCTTGGCAAATACATGAGGTAAGTAATTGTGATTTATATGAAAAATGTTCTTTCAATTTGTTGTTGTACTTAATGACATGTGTTTTAATTGGAATGTAATATATATTATGTTATAATGTTGAAACATGTTATTTTCTTGTGTCATGATATGTAGATGGTTGTCATTGAAATAAATCCATAAAGATGATATAAAGTATTGGAAGAGATAAATTCCTCTAATAATGTGTGAAATGCAAAAGTATCTACCTCCAACATTTTTCAATGCACAAGAAGACTACCTCATACACCAAGTTGAGGAGATTGAAATCTGTGGACTTGTACACACAAGGTTAATGTGGATGGTGGAGAGGCACTTGAAATCATTGAAGGCTTTGGTAACACAAAGAGCATGTTATGAGGGTTCTATGGTGGAGGGATATATGTTATATCAATCCATGGTGTATATTAGTTAGTATCTTCCTAAATTAGCAGCACCATCTATGCATGTAGTGGATCACATTTGGGATGTGAACTCCATAAAAAAAAATGAATATCAGGAGCACCTGTTGGGGAAAGGTAGAATGAAAAAACTGAGAGGTAATATATTAATAATTGTGGAGATTTATATTAGTACATATAAATTTTCATTTTTTGTGTATATGTTCATATTCATTAATATATTAATATCTATTATTTCATCAATTATTAATATTTACCATGGTTATAACTAATATTTAATATTGGTGAATTATGATTTTTTTATTCAGTTGCTCAAGATTGGGATGCACTACATTTATACATTGCAAACAATCTTGACTGGATGAATGTATGGATTGAAATATGTAAACAACATCATGGCGATATGTTATCATGGCAACAACTGTATGAATTGGTTAGATAAGCTCGTCGTAACAATGATGCCAATGTTACACAGAGAGAAATTGATTTATCATAGGGTTTGAAAGATGGACAGGAAAGAAAATTCACCCATTTTATTCAGTTATATTATATTATATTAATGTGACTGCAGGTGTGTCTTTTTCAGATACTTTCCAAGTTATATAAAAATGTTTATTAATTGACAATGCATCTTTTACATGTCTGTCATATTGCAGTTGAAACACCACAAGGCTATGTGGTGCAATGGCCGTAAATTTTGCATCAAACAATTGGATGAAACCAGGAAAACTTCTGATAGTGGGATAACTACAGTATTCCAGGTCACTAATGTTTCCTCTAGAAGTAATAGACATCCCCAAGAATATGAAAATAGATATTATGGGTATTTGAATGATATACTTGAGTGTGACTTTAATTCCTTCAAATTAGTTATGTTCGATGTCAAATGGTATAGCTTACGAATGCATGAACGTGATGAGGAAAGAACTGTTAATCAACATGCCAATGGATTTCCGATGATTAAAATAACGTTGTTTGAAAGAGGACATGATCACTATGTTTTTCCAAGCCAATGTGAACAGGTATTTTTCTCAAAGGTTCCAGGTGAGAGGGATTGGTCATTTGTTGTTAGATATGATCCAAGAGGAAGTCCAGTTAAGTATACTCATGTACAGGAAGAAGATGATATTGAAGAAGAAGATGATGTGCCAAATCAGACAGAGTCAAAAGATCATGGGTCAATGGATGAAGAAAACGAAGAAGATGAACCAGGCGTAGGAGACAATGCAATTGATCTTGATGATGATGTCGATGAAAATATGCTTGAAAATGACATTGATGATGATGATTATATCATCAATCCTTTCAACATTGTTTATGAACCGACTGATGATACAAATTTAGAGTTCGATGAAGAAGAATATCCATAATAAGAATGATACAGATGTTGAGTTGGGTCAGGTACGTAACTATATATTTTAATTTGTATGAATTATTCTCTTAAAATAATTAACTTATGTCATGGGTTAATTACATGTTTTTAAGTTTTATGCTAATTTTTTATATCCTATGTTGCATGTTGTTTAATTATTATGTGAAACCTAAAAATAGTCACCATACTAGAGTATGTGGTAAACTAAAAATATCATTTACAAACACATAATTTCATTTACCTTCATTAATTTTTGTTTTGGTAGTTTCTATGCATGAATCTTACTATGATGTTTTTTATTATTTTATATTTTATACATTGGGTACTATTGGGGAATTGAGAGTGATGTGAGGGGGTGGGGAGGGGCCATATGAGCTTCCAACTTCATGTGGTTGGCCTTGTTCAGTAGATGATAAATTGTTCTAGAAACCAAGAGAATCCCATTCATCTTTATACCATCATGATCGTAAATATCATAATTGTTGTCATAGTATTGCATCAACAACCCGACGTTTTACTTAAGATCACATTATATCAAATAGACACTTTACTTGGAAAACAATTCCCTTCTATCATGGATTTCCAGCATTAGTCACCATGTTTAGGTCATTTTCATGCCATTTGAGGAGGGGTGGTGATATGTTAATTCCTTAGCATGAGGGAATTCTTGGTTTCTTGTTTCTATTGGAGCCTTAATGATATATGCTATTGGATAGACACCCAAATTAATGGAGCACTCTCCTTCCTCATGAATTTCACAAATATATGTGTTCCACTTGGAGGCTTTATTGCATGGATTTTAAAGTTACTTGTATTGGAGGTTGAACTTTCATGGTTTTGACTATATATTCACTTAAAGAGGGTGTGTACCACATGTTTCTAGGAGGTTTCCATCCCACTTGGATAATTTCTACCTTATATGATGATAGTGCATGCCACTCTCACTGTAGGATCAACTGACCTTGTATGCATTCCCATGCTTCGTAATGAGGGCATCCACTTATTCTTGTGTCTATTTTGTCTTCCATCACCTAATTGGGATCATGTCACACATGCCATATTTACTTATTCTTGCACACCTATTGGAGGAGATCAACTCATCCCATGTGTTTTTATGGAGGTTGTTCCACTTCATCTCACACATGTGACTCTTTTAGAAGGGCACACTTGTAGATAAGGATGTGGCTTACTATTTTTTAGAGCATGACATGGTCCATTTCTCAAGAAAGGATGGAACCCTTAAATTTTGGCTATTATTGGAAACAAGTTTCAATTAAGTATTATTTTAGTATTGTTGACCTAGCTTTTGGATTTAGTTAGATTGAGATAATATTATTTGTTTTTCCTAGAATATTTTATTGGAGGAAGTTGAGATCTCAACAAACTTCTTGCTACTTTTAGTAAACAAGTTTTTTATCATAGTATTATTTTATTGTATTCCTTGGAGAGAAAGGTTGATCTAGAAAAATATATGATATTTTATTGTATAAAGATTAAGAGCTTCAATATGTATAAGGATTTTATCTCTCCATTTTCAACTAGGATTAGATTTCAGTGATTAATGAGAGACTTGTGAGTGAGCTAGCTCTAATATTTGGAGGACAAGATGTTTTGTATACATAAGTTTATTTTTTTTTGTTTATGTCAATTTTTGTATATGTGGATATATGTTCTAGGGTGCACCATTGGATATTGAATTTTGCAGGGTTATGAATGACAAAGGAAATAATAAGGCCATAAAGAGGTAATGTTTCCCATTGGAAAGGATTGATTGTTGCTTATGCTCCTTCCCTCTCCCTCATCTTCTTTTTGTGTCATTTACCTTCAAGATAAACACATTATGCACTCTACATATTTTGATTAGGTGTCTTTGTAGATTATCTTTATATAAGGGCCACTTTCATTATTTTTTTGTGTTTTGGATCTAGATAGACCCTCTCACTCACATCCTTGTAATATTTATCCACCAAAATTAAGATTTAAGTTGTTCACATCACTTGATTGTTTACTTTCCCTTAAGTTAATTATTGTTTACTTTCCCTTAAGTTAACTATTGGTATTGAATGCCACTTGGATTCGTATAGCCCTTGATTTTCCCACTTCAAATTGCTTAAATGACTCCATATCTCAAATAGATAAGGAACTGGGATCTCTTTCATTCATCACATTGAACCCTTTATTATTATTATTATTATTGTTCAATTTTATTGTTGTTAGGTTATTTATACTCCCACTCATAACCAATAAGAAATCCCCCCTTATCTAGGAACCTTTTCCTTAGTCTAAAGTGTAGAGGATAATTGATGAGCTGACAGTGACCAACCTCCCATGTCCCACAAGGATAGTACCTAATCTTTGGTACTTTAAGCTAAAGGTGTTAGTTTGTGTGGTAACATGACCTCTTAAACCTACACTTCAAATGTTAAAAGGTTAGTTAACCAAGTGCAAACTTAGGTGAAACTAAGAAGGTTTCCCATTGCCACCACAACAACTCTTCTTCTCACTTTATGTTAGTCCTTTCTCGACAGAAAGGTGAGAGACTCTAGAAAATATTTTTATGATATACTTTAGAAATAAAGTAATGGTGGATTACCAATATTAGTGTATATCCAATTAGGTGATGGAGTCGATATCAAATAACAAGAGGGTTTGAATATTACAGAGTAGACATAAATAATTCATTTAGTAATGTGTCGTTATTAGTACAAAATATATTTTCATATTATGCAAGAGTAAGTGAAAACTCTTATACAAGATGCACCATCACAACCATGAAATTACAACCAATTAATAGTATTCAACCATGAACAACAAAGAGAACCAAACATGGAATCATAAATGAAGTAGATAAAGTAGGACATCCTTATTATTGAATCAATAGCCAAAAATACATCATTTCTTCAACAAGATGAAAATGTATCACACCTAACCTTCCTCCTTAGCCCAAATAATTCAAAAAATATTGTGTATTTGTTTTCCATAATTGTTGTTAAAATTTTGATGTTTTTGTATAATTATACTACTATTAATAATAATCTAGTTTTAAGGTCACTATAAGTACTTGTTTATCAACATTATTCCATCATGTCCTTGCAGTACTCGATGTGGGAATGTGTGTGTCGAATGAATTTTAAAAGGAACAACGAAAAGACATTGTACTAGGACTAGACATGGGCAACGTCAGTGACCTGTCATGAATGGGGCCAACGTTGAAATTTTCACAAATTGTTTCTGTATGCACTCAAATTTGACATGGATGGACTATTCTCATGCCTTAACGATATGGGAGGGTTTCCAGACTCAAATATGACTCAAAAAACCCATTTGTTTCCATCATCAATTCATCATGTAAACCATAAACCTTATTTTGAATTTCTTTCAAAGTACACAAATTAGGTGACACAAGTTCATTGTCTTGACAATTCACTTCTATCCCAGAGAAATTTTTGTGTTTTGAAAACACAAGAAAATCACACTCTTTACTCTTATTCATGCTAAGAACAGATGTCAAGGGCCTATTTAGAATTAAATATGCAAACTATAATTTTCAATATTCTTCAAAAAGATGAAAATGTATCACACTTAACCTTCCTCCTTAGCCCAAAATGTTTTCCCACAATTGTTGATAAAATTTTGATGTTTCTGTATAATTTTACTACTACTAATAATAATCTAGTTTTAAGGTCACTATAAGTACTTGTTTATCAACGTTATTACATAATTTCCTTGCAGTACTAGATGCATGAATGTGTGTGTCGAACGAATTTTAAAAGGAACAACAAAAATAAATTATATTGGGACTAGACATGGGCAACGTCAGTGACCTATCATGAATGGGGCCAACGTTGAAATTTTCACAAATTGTTTCTGTATGCACTGAAATTTGACATGGATAGACTATTTTCATGCCTTAATGATATTGGAGGGTTTTTGGACTCAAACATGACTCACACGCCCACTTGTTTCCATCATCAATTCATCATGTAAACCATAAACCCTATTTTTAATTTCTTTCAAAGTACACAAATTGGGTGACACAAGTTCATTTTCTTGACAATTCACTTCTATCCTAGAGAATTTTTTGTGTTTTGGAAACACAAGAAAATCACACTCTTTACTCTTATTCATGCTAAGAACATATGTCAAGGGCCTATTTAGAATTAAATATGCAAACCACCAGTTTCAATCTTCTTCAACAAGATACCCATCATCATGGTCGTGCTCTTGGGTATAATGTGTTCACTTGAGTAACCCGTGGAAATTTTCATGGGTTTTCTAGAAAAAACACTTGGGCATGTGTTGTGATTTTCATTGTGAACTAGGGGGGGATTTATATGATTTTGTGGTTTCCATCTACTTGCAACTTGCTTTAGAAAATCCCATGGAAAGGAAGGCCAATAAAGATTATAGTTACAAGGATAGCTCCATAAGTTCATTAGTTGACAAAGGCCAAGGATGAACCTAATAAGGAACCTGATGAAGGAAGAGGGCTATAAAATAAATTGAGATGAAGGAAGAGAGATATAAAATAAATTAAGATAATTTAGTAGGAGTTGGACCCGATTGTCGAAGTAAAAGGGTTTTAAATATCGATTAATGTATTGACATTAGGTTTGGAAGAGAAATTGAACAAACCTCAAGGAATTCAAACAAATTTTTAATATTACTCGAAAAATACCTATTTTATAGGACCAAAACACTGTTCAATGTAGCCCAAAAATGAAAAAAAAAAAGTGACCCCTAGGGGAAAAGATGGAAAATTATTCCTACTCCATATTTGCATATCATTTTTTTATTGACATTTTTGTGCTAGTGGAATTTTTTTGGATCCTTATAGATTCTAAGATAGAAAATTACATTAAAATGGGTAAAAGTGGTGATACTAAGAGGAGAACAAATTTAAATATATAGTTTTCTATAAGGAACTTCTACATTTTCAAGAAATTTAAAAGAATAGATTTTTTTATCTTGATTTGACAAAACTTGTCAATGTGGATAATTTCCAAAAATATGCATTAAAAATCCTATGAAAATTTTATATGATTAGGGCTATCTAATACATTGTTATATGAACATTTGTGTGGATTCAACGCCCTATCAAAGACAATTAGAGATTATTGTTGAACTGAGATATGTTTGAAGAGGTTGTAAGCATGTGAAGCCTTGTATCCAAATAGATGAAATGAACCAAAAAACATGCCTAAAAATAGATGAATATCACTCAACATGTAAAACAAAAGGAAGACAAATGGATTTTCATCACCACCTCTCAAATGAATCATACCATGATGCTCCAAAGTTCAGATATGTTGGTGCAACGACCTTTGAAAATGAAAATTGGTCTTGCATTTTCAGATGATAACAATCGATGCAATGAGTTCTCTAGTGGTGTATAGTGTTGTCTAATCGCCCATGAGCTCATTGTCATCATCATCATCATCATCATTTTCATTTCCCTTGTCATCATAATCATCATTGTCATCTTCATCCTCATCATCGTCATTATCATCACTGTCATCATTGTCATTGTCATCATCATGATCTCCATTGTCATAATTACCACCATAATCATTAGACATATTTTGATCGTCATTTCCATTATCATCATTGTGATCATTAATGTGATCATCATCATCATCATTGTCATTGTCATCATCATTTTCTTCCACTGTCATTATCATGATCATCATAATTGTCAACATTGTCATCATTAACGTGATCATTTCCATTATCCGTTTCATCATCATCATCAATGTCATTATCATCGTCATTGCCATTGTTCTCATCATTATCTTTTTGATCATCCTTGTTATCGTCATCATCATTATCATTGTCAACATCATCATAATTTCCATCATCATCGTCATCCATTATCATCATCGACATCATCATTGTCATCATCATTGTCATCGTCATCGTCATCGTCATCATCATTGTCAACGTCATCATCATCGTCGTTGTCATCACCATTTTCATCGTCATCATCGTCACTGTCATCTTCATTGTCAATGGAATCGTATCGTTGTAAGCCTAGTGTGACCTCTAGGGAGTAAACTCACATTCTTAACCATTACACCCTTAATATAATATATAATTAATATATAAGATATATTATTATATAATATATATTAATTATATAATATATAAATTATATTATATAATTATAATATATGTTAATTATATATATATGTGTGTGTGTGTGTGTGTGTGTGTCTGTTATAAACAAAAAAAAAAACTTACCAAACAAAACCCCGACCACTATAGAAAACCCGTGTGCCCAAATTTCAAAACCTCGATCACTAAAAAAAACCCCGACCAAGCAAGATGCAGGGAGCCTGCATAGAGTTCAAGTGATAGAGAAGTTGGAAGGATCTTGCAGTACAAAGGTCAAGCGACAGAGAAGGCAAGATCCTTCACAGAGATTGAGAGAAGGAAGGATCATGCACAAAGATCGAGCGACAACGAAGGAAGGAGTCCACATGAGTGTGAGTGATAGAGGATATCACCCCACCAAAACTAGAGGAGAAATGTCACCTGCAAGATCAGTAATTATGATATCCACCTCTCAAATTTTTCTTCCTTAAATCGATTCTACCATATGCTATAAGCAAAATGCCCAGGGGTCGCTCGTCTTTGTTTCTCGTGTTTCTGAAACTTTAGGTCAGATCTAAAGATGATGAGTGATTGAGGGTTGATTTGTATATGTAATCATATGTGTGTCTTGAAAGAGACCCTTGTAATCCTTCTATGGATGGAATTGTAACTTGCAATGATATTTTTCTGCTAGAAAGGTAAATTGTTGTAAATGGTTGTTTGCGGACTTGAATAGGATGATATTGAAGCATGGTAATTTCACATCCAAATCTTTAAAAAAAAATTATCACTGCTAATTGAAACTATACTTTGATTTTCCTTGATCATCTTTGAAGATGATGTTGTTTCAAAAATGTTTCCATGCTACAGATTGGCTATTGTCAGGATTGTGAGGCAAGACTTGAAGAAACTTGCCACTCAACATCTATTATGGGAACCTCAATTGTGTTTCAATATCATGGCCAAATGGCTATAAACAACCCCCATATATATCATCATTTGTTCTTAAAGCATAATATGTTGGCAAGTGAACATATGCATATCCTTAAGAGAATTTGGTTGTTTCTCTGTAGGATATTGTTAAATGCCATCTTTGTAGGTATTATGCTTAGAAAAAGGTATAATACGACCCATAAATTTCCTCCTTTATGATACATATAAATGTATGTTTGAAAATAGGTGGTGCAACATTTCATTTAGGATACAAGACCTAGAAAAACACTTTAAAAAGGCAACTTTTCTTATCTAAAAATAACACACATAACCCCCAACTAGTAGTTCTTCTTCATCTCCTAAAACAATTATGGTTTGGCTACAAAGGAAATACATATTTAGACTTATTTATTTTTGTATCAAGCCTGGGTCATCGCAAGCAAAAGATGAACATAGGTCAATCTGAAACAAGGATGAACATAGGTTGGCCCAAGCCTCCTTTATTCCAATGCTAAAGTTTGATGTTTAGATCTCAAAATCAATACTAACTTCATCCACCCAATGTATTCATCCAACAATCCTTATTCCAAGACTTATATGTTTCCCACCATTTCTACCTTGTATGAATGGAATCATGGATGGTTAGTGTGATCAACGGTAGTCGCAGTTGTATAATCCTTCATAATAAATATGAAAATTCAGACATAAAGGAACTTGTATAAACTCATTTCATAGTGATAACATAGCCTAGTATAGGCCACTATTCCCTTAATTTTTTGTAAATAATCCATTCAAATATGGTTTTGAAAACTCCTATGGAAATATCATCGTTCCAAATCTATAATACCAATAGAATCTATGAAGCTACCTCTCAAATACCATCATACATAAGTGTTATAAGAGTAAGTCAATGTGTAATAATATCATGTCTAATTTATAGTGATAAATTTCTTGAGTTATGGTAGACTAGAGAAAAGAAACTCAGGTCCATTCCTTTAAAAGAAGTGTAATAATTATCCTGGAATAAATTCTTCAGAACAAATGCAGAAAAGGATGCTATCTTGTTCATTGTTGAGGTTTAAAACTTGCCAAAGAATCATGTACTTTCTTAGCTTCTATGTTCTACCCAAATCAAAACTGCATTTTTTTTCTATGTAATGGTATATTCAATGGTTTTTAATATGAAACCAATATTTGAAAAAATACCATTAGACGAATGCAAAACTATCCTATTGTAATCATAGGATGCCATAAACATTATTATCCACAATTGATGCCACAAAAACAAATCCTAGGAAATACATATCCTAATATAGAAAGTATTGTGATAATTCCAAATCATGCATGAAGTACCTGAACACTCCATAGAAAGATTTGTCTATTTTGTCAAGAGTCATCAATAGAGCACAATAGACACAAAAAGTATTATGGTGCTTTTATTCAAGAGCCATCTCTATCACACCATAGTTACTAGGAGCAATCCATAAGGCAAGGAGAAACACCATGCAATACTAGCACCACAAACAAGCTTATGAAGGTAACCTACAACAAGAATACCATCAACCAAAAGAATCAACCACATGATCCATCAAGGAGGAATAGTATGCTCAACCATCCTCAAACAAAGAAAAATAAGGTGTGTTACCCCTGCAAGTATGTTTTTACCACTCATGACAATATGAGGGGTAATAGGCAGTACATAGTGTGGTAAAGGAGGCAATAAAAATTATTTTTTCTTTGAAGCCATGGGAACTACTTGGGTTCCTTCATCATTCACCTCCAAGGTTTTCAAAGAATCAGACTATTATGAATTAAACATGGATGTCAAGTGCATTGATATTTAACTACAAAATGCCTTAATCTAAGTATTGGAAACACATTAAGCTTTAGCAACTAAATTCCCATTGTATGGTCGATGAAAGCATGAATAATTTTAATCACTACAAGTTGTTAAGCACTATTTTTATGAACCATAGTTATAATAATTGTATACTAAGATTTAGCAACCAATAGTTATTGAGACCAGTTTTTACAAACCACGGTTATTAAATATGAGGTTAATATGGAGCTACATTGGTTCTAAATCTATTTCTATCTTGAAAATATACTTTGTATTCCAAGTAATATTTATCCCAATTAATGAAAAAGTATCCTCTAATGTTCCCTCGAGGCTAGAAACGTGGTTCCCTTGAAGTACAATTGTTCAATATTTACTTTCTTTGGCTACCTTATGTATTTGGTTGGACAAAAGTGAAATATATAGTGTTGTAATTTATATTTTAGATGCAAACTTAAGGTTGAAAGTTCACAGGAAATAGATCTGAGGAACCTCAAGGTTGAGGTAGAATTTATGAATTTCATTAAGCATGGATTCTCAAAATTTCCACATGGTATTAGATCTTATTTGACTAGCTCTTTTGGCGAAGAGGGAGTTAGGTATTTCAGTTGTTGAACCTAGGAGAGGTTGTTGGGTGGTGAAACCCTAGTGTGATTAATATGAGAAGATGTGACCATGAAGGGTTTGATGGATTGAAACATAGTTTCTCTTTCAATCCTTATGGTTTCATCCTCATGACTATTTTTTTATCCTCATGATTATTATTTGCTTTCAATGGGAATTTCCATTTTTATATTTTTATATTTTAATGGTATTTTTTATTGCTCTATATCAAAATAAAATGGGTTGAAATATCTTGCAGTATTGCTTCCATTTATCTAGATAATTAGCTCATACTTTTTTTCATTAGCAGTGCACACATAGTAATCAATCAAGAAATTATTTATTTGATTGAAACCTCTTGCTCCTTCCCATAGCTAGTTTTCATCGAAGTTGAAACTCTTGCATGGTTTAAAGAATCGAGTTGAAACTCCATCAGTTTCACGACCACTCCTTTGAGTAACAACAGCCTAAAATCAAGTGCTAATTAAAATTTATATAGAAACTTTAATTTCTAGGTCTCTTCAAACCCATCTTAGCTTAGGTGTAGAGATTTGGAATAGGATTGTCAGAATAACTTTCCAAAGATCCTAAACAAACATAGAGATTTGAGTTAGGGAGTGAAATCTAGTTGTTATATCACTGATTTTGGGAATCCCTTCTAACACAAGGGTCAAGCACGAGGTCCATTGGGGCTGACAAAGTAATAAACCATGATTTCTTGGTCTTGGTGTAGTGGTTGGACGTATAATGGGGATCACTTGGGAGCATCCATCTCCGTGAGGAATATCTCAAAGTGGTTTTAGGATCCCTACCCTTGAATGTAAACCTGACTGTCGATTGTCCCCCCTCTGCTTTGGTAAAGTAGGTGGTACCATAGAGGCCATAATATTTTAGACTTCCTACCCAAGGTGACAACACAGGGAAGGTATTGTTGTATCTAGGATCAACGTTGGCTAGACTCACTCGGACTCCTTGGAGGGTTTCCCACTACTCGGTGAGGTAGCTTGCAACAAGGCATAAGTTTGTTAAGCAGGTTGTCAAAGTAACTTTCCCACCCAATGAAAATCAACCCCTTTGTGCAACAATCCTGTGATGTTGGATTCCATCACCAACTAGCGCTTCTTTGTGAGAAGGTTTGTTTGCATGCTTGACTCCTAGATTAATTAGCGTATGTTCTTTGTTCTCCTTAGTATGCCTTAGGATTTAGTCTGTGTCTAATAGAATTAGTTCTGGGGTCTTCCAACCAACATCGTATCCCATTACTTCCACTTGTTGGCATGTGTCATTTGACTCCAAACATGCCCCTATAATGCCTAGATAGTATACCAATAGTAATAGATCATAATACATGTGTGAAAGAGTAACACTATGGCAATCATTATGAGCTTACTATGATACTAACATGATACTAGTAATGAATTAGAACCATTGTACTAAGTAGTGTTACAACTTGATAGAATAGAGATGATTTAGCTTATACGAATCCAGGTCCTGGTGTTGCACATTGAGTTACATCCCTTGTAGATGTTTATAGTATGTGGAATACTAGTAATACCATTGATTATGATAGGGTTAACCATAGGTTTCCATACTAGTAATACCATTGATTACAATAGGGTTACTTAGAGTAATGTCATATGTTCAAAGCAAGGTAATCCTATGGGTTAATTTGGGTAATCCTATGTGCAAAGGTACTTCTTTTGGCCTTCCATGCAGAAACAAGTGGAAGAGTATATCAAGACATGTTCACATTGTAGTAAAAGAAAACTTACAAACAAATATCTTTGGTTGTAACAACATTTTTCGATTCCCTTCATGGATTTTGTTAGTGGTTATCCTACCACCCAATGCAAACATGAATGGATATTTGCAGTATTGTACAAATTTTTGAAGAAGCTAGTTTTTGTAACTTTCCACAACACTATTGGTGCCTCTAAAGTTGTAAAACTCTTATTTTAACCTGTATGGAGTAATTTTAGCTTACCTTTGGCCATAATTTATGATCACAACTCTCAATTTCTCAATTGCTTTTGGAAATCATTATGGAACCTTTTAGGTTGTCAATTACTCTTTTCTACATTTTTTCAACCCCAAATAAATGGTCAAATTGAGGTAGTTAGTTGCAACTTGGTTCATGCTTACTACATATATCATCAACAAATCAAGTAGTGGAATGAATAGCTTCATGTATTGCAACATAGCTACAATAGGGCCACTCATATCTCTATTGGGAACTCCCACTTTGAGTTTTTCTTTTGGTTTTCAGTCTCTTTCCCCTTCTAGGTCTCTTTTGCTCCTCCATATCCATCCACCTTCAACCAGCAGAAGGAACAAGATAAAGATTCTTATTTTATGCAAACCTTGACCAAGATGGTTGGTCTAACAAGATCCTTGTCCTCTATGTATTTTCACATAAGGTTCAAGTTCGACATGTGGTTGTAGATTTATTTGGAAATACATTTGATTTTCTCTACAACCTCCCTCAACCATTCAAGTCTTCCTATATCCCCAAGCATGAGGTCTAGGCAATGTGCAGTACATGTGGTCTAGAAAATGGTTGGGTGTTTATCCTCGAACATCTTACTGGTAGAAACATAGTTAGAGGCATTATCAATAATGACATGTACAATAATTTGGCACACTCACCTCCACATTACTTCATCCAAAAGATGAAATAATAGATGTGCATCCTTCACATCACTAGAAGCATTCATTGATCTCAAAAACATATTTACTCATGGGAAACAAAAGAACAACTTAATTATGGAGAAGACTTTCCATTAATCTATCTATCAGATGTGATGGTACATCCCACTTTGGTACATGAATCTGTAAGCTCTCTCAAGTCCTCATTTATGTGTTTGACTTCATTTTGTAAAAGTGGCCCCCTCAAGTCATGAAAATTAGGGACTTCGAAGCCTGAATCACATGCAACTATGGTATGTAAAGTAACTTGATAATAAGGTGAGTGGTAACCATTAAAGCAATATTTTCATCATACCACTAGTTTGTCATGTATTGGAAATTTGCTTCCTTTTATTGCTTCTTCCACTAGCTATTGATGGTGCACTGAGAGTTAGGGGTGGTGAGGGTGAAAAAACGGAATCCAAATGCATCTTTGATCCAATTGTGTCATCAATAGAATGTTGAGAAATAAACCAAAAGAGATTACTAACAGAACAACTAGTGGAGGATGCTTGACAAATAAGGTTTACACTTCCACTCTCATTAATGGGAATCTCCCCCTTTCCCTGTCTTATCATTGATCTCTTTTTTCTTGGATTTTTCCACATTCATATCGTCAATAGAAGATTTCATTAGGGATTTAATTCATTACTTAAGGGCATGCTTCCACTTTCCCTTGTATTCTAGCTAAGTGTTATTTCTCAAACAATGAAAATAAATCTGCAATTTCAAAATTGTCCTTGATTATTCATTAAAACATAACTCAACAATTTATAGAAGATATTTTCTTAATCCCTCTACTATATGAAGAAATAGGAGGGGTGATATAGGAAAACCCTCTCTTAGAACTCGTGTTGGTTGGAAAAAAGGGGAAGCAAAACCATTAATAAATGAAGAGAAAGAAACAAAATAATAATATCCCTACACCTAATTAACAAAAAATCACAAGAGAACCATATATGTAGCATCATCAATCTAAGACATGACCAATTCACCTGATCATATGCCTTAGATATATAATTCAATTTTGGTAATGGAGGATGATTTCTTCTTTACATTTATAGTATGGAGGCCTTCCTAAGATATACCAATAGCCTCATGAATTTGTCTACTATCTAAGAAACAAAATTGCTTACCTAAGATAACAAGGGATAACATAGGCTTAAGTCTTCCAGAAATGATCTTAGAAATAACATTGTACCAACCATTACAAAGATAAATAGGCCTAAAATATTAAAAATATTTAGGGACATATTTCTTTGGAATCATAGCTAAGAAAGTATAGTTGAAGGCCCCCATAACCTTACTAGAAAGTCTAGATTCCTCCACAACCATTAATAGATCCTTCCCCAACAAATTAAAAAATCCTTTAATAAATTAAATAGCCATTGATATGAGCATGTGTTTTTGTATTTCTAGAAAGATTTAATGATTTTTTGTAATTCCTCCATGGAGACCTTTTCCATGATGTCTTACTCTACTCCTAAACCATGAAATTTGAGAAGAAAGTTTCCATCTGAACAATATCTACTATATTAGACTAAGGGGAATCCTTAAAAAGGTTGTTAAAATGGTTGTTTCTTGTTTTTTTCATCCCCTCAAAGATACTAAATTGGAACCCTCTCTCATCCTTTATGCTCCAAATGATTCTTATAGGCTTCCTCATTTTTGCAGAGTTGTGAAAAAATCCAGTATTTTCATCCCCTTGTGCAATCTAAGTAGCTTCACTCTTTTGTCTCCATTTGGATTCTTCCCAATATAATATCTCCTTTTTATCATCATCCTTCAACTTTCACAACCTTGACTTGGATTCATTGAATATGCCATTAAGATTGGAATCGAAAGATTTTGTAGTATCCTCTTCCTTTATCCATATTTTCTCTTGAGAATTATAGAATTCAACCTTTTTCAATTCAATAGTTTTTCTTTTGATTATTTTTAAATTTTCACAAAAACAAGAGTAACTTTGCAAAATCCACCAACTACGTAGCATAACGTTTTCATTCATTTCAAACTAGGTCTATGAACTCAAGTTCCTTCAACCAATGTGAATTGAGCTTAAAATGACATATGGTTTTTGGAGTTATATCCCCCACTTGTAGGAAAATAGGGACATGGTCAAAGGGACCTGCTTCTCCTATCCATGTACTAATTACATCTATATTGACAACAAGTTGTTCAACCACAAGGAATTTCTTGATTCTCTTAGGGATAACCTTTGCACCCAACCTATTGTTTCTCTAGGTGGGTTTCAATGTCAAGGGATATATGTCACATAGACCCTCATCATCAATATTTTGTAGGAGGTATTTGGCCATGGGGTCCATCCTTCTATCTCCCCCCCACATCTACCTAGGTTGAAGGTGAGATTTAAATCACCTTCCATGATTAAATTATCCTTTCTCAAATCCATGTTCCCAAAAAAGGAATCCCACAAACCTTCCCTACACTAAAAAGGTACATGGACATTAATAAAATTGAAAATTGAATCTAAAAATAGGGATAACAACTCGAGACTGGCGGTATTATATACAAAGGAGACACACTTGAATCAAAGGGACTTATTCCATCCTACCAACAACCCCCTAGATTTCCCCTATACATTGAGAGCTTCAAAACTCCATCCATGAAGAGTAAACACTAGCAGTTATTTTACCCTAACAACCACCATAATTATTTTCTGAATCAAAATCATCTCTATGTTATTTTCTCCTGTAATTTGGTTTACATAGTTTCTTTTATAGACACTCCCTAAGCCTCTTATGTTAGAAGAGAGCACAATCATTTTGTACCCAGGGGTGGACTTTTCCTCCTCTAAGGACCCCGTGATTATTCATTTGTTTGAATGATAGGACTCCCATTTTCTCTTGATGTTGGACATTCTCAAGATGACATAATCAAACATTGAATTTATTGGCACTGTATAATTGTCTGCAAAAAAATTGAAAATCTTGGCAAAACATTGTGGTTTTCAAAGGACAATGTGCTATTAGGATTAAGTGTACTATTCATAATGGAAAAAAGTAAAGGTTGAATTGGAAAAAAAATGGTTTTAGAGCTCACATAATGTCATGTTGAAAGGTTTCCTAAGATTTCAAAGCAAGTCTATACTTTTATTTCTTGTAGCTAATCAGTTTGAAGCTCGCTACAAAAACTCGTAACATTTCACAACATCACATCATGTATCTCATATCGTTGCAAAACACCGCCTTACCTCCACAACAATTTTCTATCATGAGTTTTAGTGTCAGAGTCAGTGGCAGAGCATTTTAGGGTAAAAATAAATCCCAAACACAGATATTTCACAACGAATTTTGGCACGCTACGAAATTTCCTGTAGCAACATATTTGCAGCGAAAGTGTATTTTTATCATATCTCCTAATCTGTGCATCTGTTTGCCATGAAATTTTGAAGGAAGGTGCATTAGGGTAAGATGAACAAATTTGTTTAATATCAAGTCAAAATGCTTCATGCTTTTCGAGAAATGAGTTACCATCACCTACAACTAGTTTTGTTTTTTCTCGAAAATCGTGAACTGGGTTTTGCCCAATTTTTTTGTGAAGAAGCATAATAACTATATTAACCTGCTGACAAAAAATCCACCCAACCCATCTCTCCATTTGGGAGGAAACTCAAAATAAATAGCTTCAGAAAATTTGAGACAGTTTTGTAGTGCCATAGCCAAATTCGTTGCAAAAGCGTACATTCAATTCAGATCAGGATTAATTCGACTACCAGCTGGAGGGATGATGCCAAATCATTATGGTGACTAGAAATACCACCTATTTTTCCACCACACTCATATATTTTGTTATGAGTTGCTTGTATTAATGAGTTGCTAGAATCTAGCAGTTAGTTTGGAAGTTGTTATTATTCTATTGTAACTTCTTTTAAATTTGGAAAACCTAAAGATTTTGAATCCTTTGAGTTGCCATGTAATGTTAGACTATATATGATGAAGGAAACAATGGGGAGGGGGTTCGGTTCTAAGTGAAATCCTTGGAATATTGTGTATGAGATATTTCTTTTTATGAATAAAGTTACCAAGCAAAAGGACTTGATGTAAATGTGTTGAACCTGCACATAATAGATCTATCTAGGAATTGACATACACAATTGCAGAGAATATATGAGAAAAGAGAAGTTGGAGAGAAAGAATGGAAGAATTCTCATTAACCAAATGAATCAATGATAATTTACACATGATATACTTTGTATAACTCAACTAATGTGCACTGAAGGAGAAGCCAATGCACCATAGTGGTGGTCTAGAGTGATATGGACACACACCAATAGTTACGGGAGTAAACTGCCACCTAGTCTAGTCTCTCACGCAGTTACAAGAGTGAATTGCCACCTAATCTGAGTTAACTAGTCTCTTAGTCTTTAGTTAATTGACTGAAATAGAGTGAAGTGAGGAGGAGATCATAGAATCATGAGTAATGCACTAGTATGGTGATGATACCAAGGAAAATGTGCATTAGTTGGTGATGATCCCAATGTTGCATGGTGATAATCCCAATGTGGCATCTAGACTCCACTCAACTAATCAAACTGAAGTGAAAAATGAAGAGAATATTCTCCTAGAGGAATATTCTCCCTAAAATATAGGGTACAAAATAATGACTAATAAACATAGGGAAAACCTTAGGAAAAAAAAATCCTAGGTGTGTGTGAAGTATCTCCAACACCCCCTATGAACATCACTATGGTGAAAATAAAGAATGGGTCCCGACAACGAGGCCATGTTAGGTACCCAAATACAAAAGATACACTGAAATAAATGAGAAAAGAGGGAAAACCTCATGGGAAAGCCCCCCCTTAAAGTACAATGTATGTAAAAATAAGAACTGACAGTTGCTAGGCTATTGTGTCCTTCACTCCAAGAAGACTACGCAGAGAATGAAACTTTTTCTCAGTGAAGGTCTTGGTGAAGATGTCTGCAGTTTGTTCTGTTGAAGGACAAAACTACAAGTCGATGATCCCCTCGTGTTGAGTTTTAATCATGTGTTAAATTATCACTTAGGAATTAAGAAAAGAAGAACATCTTAATGAAAGAATATTGCAGCCATCATAAATAATTCAGATCATAAATTAAACATAAGGAAAAACAAACCATAACAACAAGCTTGATAACAGAGTTCGGCAAGGTTTCCTACGTCTCCAGGCCTTTGTCTCAGTGGGGGAGGCTTTCTTATTAATATTAAATGCTGGAAAATTACATCAAAAGTATCTCAAAAGGATTACAAACTAGTATGATTTTTTTCTACTTGACCTCAATAATCCAACACAACTGACGAAACTGAAAAAGGTTGAGCGTAGCTCTTGGAAATGGCCTCCAAAGTTCGCTTCCTGAATGGCTTCGCTGCATAAAACAACCATGCGCTCCAAGTGCCACTCCAAACAACCACGCGCTCCACTCCTATTCTAGCTCCTGGTCGGTCAGGCTAGCCCCCACCGACCGAGGCTTATCCCCCATCTCCCATCAAACTCAAATTAAGAGAAAATGTTGCCACATGTATATCTCGGGTGGTTGGTGCTTGTTCCGAAGACTTGGGCTATGGAGGAGGTCGCATGGATGAATCTTGCGGAGGAAAAACAAATTTTTGAATCGGCCCACATTGGACAAATCTAGGGTTATAGTCCAGTCACCAACATAGTCAGCTACCCAGTGGACCACCATGTCAACCTGTCAATGCATCTATTTGGTCAGCGTCGTACGACATGTGTTAAGCCCAAGCCTGCCACCTAGTGCCACGCCACCCTATTGTATTGTAAATTTAGTCGCTTGGTTAGCACCACATCACTGCCACTTTCCGTCCATACTGCCATGTTTCACACTATCATTGGGCTGCGTTAGCATCCGTACATCTACGTTTCATGTTCGTATAGTGCCACGTGTCACCTTCGTACGGTGCCACGTGTCACTTTTTTACTGGTCCACATCATGCCTGAAAATGAAAAAAATGAGTGACACATGTTGCCTCCTCCTACTACCACATTTCCTTTGCTGATTTCATCATGATGACGTACTTTTGACGTCATTAGTATGGCCAATTGACTTTTTTGCATGTTTGGGAAAACGATCAGAACGTGATAACTTTCACATATAATGTCCATTTTTGGAAAAAAATATATGGCCAGAATCAGTGCGATGAGACCGACGCAATGGTGTTGGTTTTGTCCGATTATGAGAAATTTTATTTTTAGGCCTTCCTGGATCCATTTTGGATCATGCCTCCCCACTAAGACTTTTTGGTCCTCCAAAAGGGTATTAACTAGTCATCGAGTGCGGGATAGGCCACCCCACTTGTCCTTTGTCTTTAAACTCTATCATGTGCACCTACCACATCACAATAAATTGCAAAACAACCATGACAACTGAAAGCATATTGTTAGCCACTTGAACTCATTCACATCTTACTGATGCCACTACCATCCATGTTGAAAACATTAGCAGCGATAACATCGAAAAATGACTGAAACTGAACCAATATGTTTGATGTGCTTTCACGACATTAACTTATCTTGTAGAAAAGTATGATTGAATTTCCATTCTACAACCATCTCATGTTCATGCTTAAGATCAACTGCTTTACTTGGCACAATTAATATAGGTGTGTTTCTTTCATAAGTTGTCTTCCTTAATTGTTCCATTGTTTGAAGAGATTGATTTTCTTTTATGTGATGAGCATGTAGAACATATCCATTGCCTTATTTATTTAAGTGATATTGATTATGTTCCTTGTAGAAGATTGTTATGTGATCATATAAATAAGGGCTGCCTAAGACCATTCCACATTCATTTAGTGGCACCACATCACATGTTACCTCATCCACAAACTTTGATGAAATTTCAAACCTTAAAGTGCATTGCTTTGTTATGTGCAATTTATGATTGTTGCTTATCCATTTATGTGAGTAAGGTATATGATGCATCTTAGTGTTTAATCCCAATTTCTTAACCACTTTTTCTGAAACTAATTTAGATTGAGATCCACTATCTATCAATGTGTTGATCTTAGTATGTTTCATTGTGACCCTTATATGAAACAACTTACTTCTTGAATCAGAACCATCACCAATTTTACCTTTCAAACCAACTATTATTATTTTATTCTCATGACCTTAATCATATCCCAAGTCTGTTGGTCGTGTTGTTGTTGCAAATGTTCACCTCCCTTTCCTTTCTTTGAACCAATTTCATCTCTTCTCCGAGTTCAATTTCCAACAATGGTCATCATCATGCCCTTCTTTCTTGAAATTCTTGCAAGAGAGATACCCTTCCTTCATTGTTGTTTAATTTTCTTTCTTTCCATTCCCCTTTCTTTGGTCTTCTTTCCTTGAAGATGATTCCCCTAATACACCAACTCTTGTTTTCCCTGCGTCAATATACGTTTCTTGAACATAAAACTCATCAAGATTAGTATGTCCAAACATAAATACAGTGTTACAAATATATGCAGGTAAACCTCCTATATACTTCATAAGAGTTTCTTGTGTATGTAATGGAATATTTAACATTAATGCCATCTTATGAAATTCATCCATGTATTCTTGCACCATTTTTCCTTTTCTTAGTTTAAGACTTTTCCATTCAATTAAATCCTTTTCCTTGTAACCCAAAGGATAAAACTACTTTCTAAGTGCAAAAACAAAATCTTGCCATGATGGAAATACATTACCAACTTGTTGAGTACCATTTTGGAACATACTCTGCCACTAGATAAGTGTTGTGCCTGCAACACGAAGCGATGCCAATTTGATTTGGGCTGCCTCATTTTTGATTTGTTGCACATTGCAATAAACTTCCATCTATCTGGCCCAGTTATCAAGCCTCTCAGCATTGACTTCACCATCATACATGGGAAATTCAAATTTCACATGAAGCTTAAGTAATGGCATATCATGTTTATGTTTATGGGAATGTTTTCTTGAGGTAGAAGTTTCACTTGTACTTGAAGAAGAAGAAGATGACGAAGATGAAGGAGGTGAAGGAGGAGGTTTAGGAGGGTCCTCTCCTTCTTCACTTTTGTCTTGTTTTGAATATTCCCCTTGGAAAGGCCTCTTCCATTCCAAGTAATCATCATATAATACATTTACCATCTCAGACATGGTGAATAATGTCTTTTGAAACTCTATCTTGTTCTGAGACATTCCTTCTTCAAATGCCATCTTCTCACTTTGAGAAGTCATATTTCTTGATCTAATCTCTAGATCTCCTTCTACAAGCTTTCCTTTACCTAGACTTAGATTTTCCCTGGTAATCATGCAAAATCAAACAACCAATTGTCAACCTGCTCTGATACCACTTGATTCGTAATTGATCTGTAAAGACTTGGTTGAGTTTTAAGCATGTGTTAAATTACCACTTAGGAATCAAGAAAAGAAGAATATATTAATGAAAGAATATTGCAGCCATCATAAAAAATTCATATCAGAAATTAAACATAAGTAACATCAAACCATAACAATAAGCTTGATAACGGAGTTCAGCAAGTTTGTCTACGTCTTCGAGACTTTGTCTCAGTGGGGGAGGTTTTCTTATTAATATTAAATGTTGAAAAAATACATCATAAGTATCTCAAAAGGATTAAAACCTGGTCTATCTATGTTTTGATTGACCTCAAGAATCCAACACAACCGATGGCACTAAAAAAGGTTGAGCGTAGCTCCTGGAAATGGCCTCCAAAGTTCACTTCCCCAATGGCTTCCCTGCCTACAAATGCCTTAGGCTTCATGAATTCTTCAACATTTATCCTATTCTAAACTCCAAAAAATTCTTGGTTTATATAGGATTTTGGTTGGGGATCTTATCCCAACTTCCTCCCAATATCTAGGCTCAAATCGGGCTCTAGATCCCCCAAAAATGGGCAAAATCCTCCAAAATCAGCATAATAATCCAAAAAAAACATACAATATAGTTAAAAACCCAAAAATGGAAAATATATGCATTGGGCTCCTGGTCGTATGGGATACTGCCATATGTCCTTGGGTTTGGTGCTTAATCCCTGACTTCGGTCAAAGCCCCTTATTTCTCATCCCTTGGTCTTGTGTGTGTGGCCATGTGTCCAGGTGCCACTCCAAACAACCCCGTGCACCACTCCTAGTCGGTCGGGCTAGCCCCCTGCCGATCGGGGCTTATCCCCCATCTCCCTCCAAACTCAACTTAAGAGAAAATGATGCCGCATTTATAACAATAACAATGTGTAGCTCGAGTGGTTGGCGCTTGTTCTCAAGACTTGGGCTATGGAGGAGGTCGCATGGTCGAATCTTGTGGAGGCAAAACAAATTTTTGAACTGGCCCACATTGGCCAAATACGGGGTGCCAAGTGGCACCCTCTGATTGGGACATGTGTCACCCTATCATTGGACCATTCAGTGTTGTACGACACATGTCAAGCCCAGAGCTTGCCACTTGGCACCATGTCACCCTGCCATATTGTACAATCAGTCGCTTGGTCAACACCACATTGTTGCCACCTGTTATCCATACTTCCATGTGTTACACTATCATTGGGCCACGCCAGCATCCGTACAACCACTGTCACGTTTGTACAATGACACGTGTCACCTTTGTATGGTGCCATGTGTCACTTTTATATTGGTTCACATCATGCTTGAAAATGCCAAAAATGAGTGACACATGTCACCTCCTTGTGTTGCCATGTGTCGTTTGTTGACATCATCATGACATCATGCTAACTTCATTGCCACATCATGTTGATGTACTGCTGATGTCAGCAATATGGCCCATTGACTATTGGCTTTGACCACTTGACTTTTTTACCTATTTGGGAAAACGATCAGGACGTGATAACTTTCCCATACGATGCCCATTTTTGGAAAAAAAAAAAGTGGTCAGAATCGGCACGAAGAGCCTGACACAATGGCGTTGGATTCATATGATTCCGAGAGCTTTGATTTTTAGGCCTTTCTAGATCCATTTTGGATCAACTGAATAATGACTAATAAACATAGGGAAAACCTTAGGAAAAATAAATCATAGGTGTGTGTGAAGTATCTTCAACACCCCCTCTAAACATCATTATGGTGAAAATAAAGAATGGGTCTCAGAAATAAGGCCGTGTTAGATACCCAAATACAAAAGATACACTGAAATAAATGAGAAAAGAGGGAAAACCTCATGGAGAAAACCTCATGGGAACCCCCCCCCCCTTAAAGTACAATGTATGTAAAAAGAAGAACTGATAGTTTCTAGGCTACAGTGTCCTTCACTCCAAGATGACTATGCAAAGAATGAAAATTCTTCTCAGTAAAGGTCTTGGTGAAGATGTATGCAATCTGTTTTGTTGAAGGAAAAAACTGTAGGTCGATGATCCCCTCGTGTACTAAGTTCCGGATGTAGTGCATGTGTATCTCTATGTGGTTCGTCCACTGCCTGTGAACTAGATCTCTGCAGAGCTTTAAAGTGCTTTGGTTGTCACACTAGATGATGATTGGCCGATGAAACTGAATTCCCAACTCAGTTAAACACTTTTGTAGCCACATAGCCTGAATGGTTATGTTAACTACCCCTCTGTACTATGCCTCAGATGAAGATAGAGAAATACCAGACTGCTTCTTGCACGACCAAAATATAGGCTAAGAACGAACACTGATTAAGTAAACAGATGTGGACTTTTGATCAATGATATCGCCAGCCCAGTTAGAATCAATGAACCCAATGAGGTCCAATGTAGAGCCTATTGAATAGTGAATCCCAAAGGTGATGGTGTCGTGTATGTATCGAAGGATATGCTTCGCAACCTTCCAATGTATCTCATGCATCTCCTGCATGAACCTAGAGACTTCTTCAATTGCATAGGAGAGGTCTGGTCTAGAGTGTGTGAGATACAACAAGCTCCACACTAGTTGTATGTACAATATATTTCAACCAGTGGAGTGTCTGTGTCACCCTTTGCACTTATTCTAGTATTTGAGCCTCCTCAAGTGACCTCTAAGTCACACATTGTAGATCCTCACGTGCTCTTTCCTCTTCTAGTGATATCTTTGCATCACACAGAAATTGCTTCTGCTTAGAAGTATCAAACTTTGGAGGGGGATAAGGTGCCTTCCTTATTTTTCCATCTGAATTTTGATCTGAACCTTCACCATGATTGAAGTATTGATCCGTCAGGATTTTTCGAAATGACTTATGGTTGAGTTATTAATTGCATGCATTAACTAACCACTGGGAAACTTAACGAAAGAACGAGGAAAAGAAAATGAATTATACAGCCATAGACATATATGCAAATCTGAAATGCGATAAAGAATAGAAAACCATAATGCACAAGTTTGGTAACGGAGTTCGGCACAACTTTGCCTACGTCTCCGGGCCTTTTTCTCTGTGAGGGAGGCTTCTTGATTTATTTTTGAAAGTTTATTAGTACATCTTTACAATTGCCGTTTGGCACCTAGACTGATCTGCTCTTGTTCGCCATGATCTCTAGAACCATGCACAAAAAAAGGCACCTGAAACAGATATACCGAACTCTCAGAAATCGTCCGATAGCATCTCTACCTCAACAGCTCCTCTGCCTCAAACTGGCTTTATCTTGGCCTTGCATCAGCATATCTGCTCTCAATGCTCTCCAAAAGCTTCCCAAATGGCCTCAAATGGCCTTGTTTAAATAGTTGGGAAAGTTGGTTTCAATCTCCAACTTCCTCCCAAGAATTAGGCTCTAAAAAAGCCCAATAACTCCCAATTATGAGTTAATTACAATAAAAAGGCTTTAATTAACAATTAAAAACCAAAGTTGGTTAGAAAAACCACTTTAAACTATATAATATAGTTTTTAAACGGGCTTAGCCCCTTAACCCGGGCGCGCGCCCCTTAACTGGTCACATGAATGTCTTGTGGCCACGCGCTAGCCCTTGGGCTACGCGCGGGCCACCCCAAACTTTAGCACCTGGTCCCGTGGTATGGCATGAGCCCACGGGCTATTGCCAAACTTTTAAACCGTGCCCTTTCGGATTGACTGCTGATCATATGACAATCGGATAGAACCGTGGTGTACATTGTATTTCCCGCGCCAACATTCGCGCTCGGGCTCATAGTGTGGTCATATGTTTAACACCAAACAATCCACGGGCCGGGGCTAAGCCCCGGCCCGACCCCCCCGCCAACATGTACACATTCAAATTTAAATAAAATATAAATCCTATACATGTCAAGTAATAATCGATGGCGTATTGGTCGGGGAACTGTGTTAAGGCGTTATATGGTAGGGAGGTCTGGGGTTCGAAACCCCCGGGCCACAAAATATTTTTTATATAGCTGTTATTGGCTAAACCCAGGGTGCCACGTGGAAGCCCGTGATTGGGCCACGTGGCACCCTATCATTCACCCAGAACGATGCCACGTGTCAGTACCTGATTCGCCCACATATACGCCACGTCAGCTCGCCGTACTGCCACGTCATCCGCCACGTAAGCCTTCCGTACGTCCAGTCATCATGTCACGCAAGTCTGCCACGTCAGCTGCTAACGTCACCCTGCCACGTGTCACCCTTCCAGTGGTGACACGTGTCACTTCGGGATTGGTCCAACCGTACGCCCAAAACGCCAAAACTGCCTGACACGTGTCGCCTTCCGGTGCTGCCACGTGTCCTGTACGGAACCTGCCACATCATCGTACGGACCTGCCACGTGTCGTACCCTGGTGCTGCCACGTCACCTGTACGGACCTGCCATGTGTCATCGTACGGACCTGACACGTGTCCTGTACGGACTGTACGGACTGCACAGTCAGCAAAGTCAAAATTTTGCCTGTTTGGCTCGGCGGACAGAATGCGATATCTTCTCCATACGGACTCTGTTTGCGATAAAAATTATACCACCGGAATCAGGAAGACGAGCCGGACGCAATGGTGTTGGTTTCGTCGGATTCCTAGCACTTTCATTTTTGATCATTTTTCATGCCCTGACAGCCTGCTGAATCCGATTTCGGATCAAGTATGCCCCTGAATTCACACCTCTATGGCTTACTACCCAGACATCAACCTCCTCTTTCTTCTTCTTGTTCTTGCGTGGCTCGACATGCACCATGTTACAATTCGTCTTCTATTCCTCCCACTTCTTCAATAAGTCAGGAAAATATTTGGTGACATACTTAAGACTATAACAATATGCACATAGCATGTGTGATTTGGTACAAAATCACAAGACATGACTAATATCACCGTAATTAAAACATGTGGGGGTTATCCCTCCCCCTTCATCATATCCTCAACTGCGATCGCACCCATATCCACCTCAGGGACCTCCTTGGTATCCACCTCTTTCCATGCCACCATGCTCACCGCATTTCTGCTCCTCCTATACCTAGAATGCATCATGGGTATTATCTTGCATTAACTAGAGGGAGTAGAAGCTATTGACATCATGCCCAATAGATATTCAAAACTCATAGAATGGAGTGTGAGTCATTGTTTGATACTTCTACAAGGTTGGTATGTGGGGTGGAACATGGCCCCATTGTCTGCATATTTCACACCATTATGTTTTCCCATATGGTAATGGACTTGGCATGCATGTCACTACATAATTTGGAAGGATAGGGAACTCCTCTTTGTGATGCCTCTCAGAGAGGCATGTGGTGCACCATACGTTCTCATGCATGACTTTAGTCTTCACCATATCTTGTAGTTTCATGATTAGGTTTTCTAGTTATGACTAAACCTGTGCCAACCCAACCAAAGTCTCTACGCCCCCAAGTGTAGCTTCCAAACAAATCAGGAATTTGATGGCCTCTTCCTCAGTCCTCACCTTCTGCTGGGTGAGTAGGACTTAGATATGGGGGAGTAACCCTGCAATAAACCATTCCATGTGTGGAACGTCCTATATTTGGAACGTCAACCTATCCAACAATATTTTAAACCACTGGTCATAAACCCAGACATGTTCTCCTTCCTTCTGCTTGATCTCTTTTATTTATGTAATACATTGGGATTCTTACTTAGGCTTTTGTAACTCCCTAAGAAGATATTTCTTAATCTCATCCAAAGACCTTTCTTGTCCTATTAGCACAGTAGCCTTATACCTCAGATACTATGTCAAGGCTCTGTCCCCGAACATGGTATCCAACTGCACGATTTTGGTTTCTTTGTCTATAATTATATTTATAGACCAGATTGCTTCATAGGTAAACCGATGTTTCTCTGCATCATTCTTACCTATTCCATGGAACATGGGTAGTCTTAGCATATTGTATGGATTTTCCATATTCAAACTCGAGCTAGATCCTCTTCTCTCACTATTAGGGGCTTGATTTTTCCACACTACTATTGCTTGGGGTAAATTATTGTTGACTTCACCTTCTTCTTCACTCCTCTCTTTTCTTCTCTCTTATTCTTCTCTTTCTTCTATTCCATTCTCTTCACTATCTGTTGTTTTTTTTATTCTTTATTAAAAATGCACAAGAGGGGTGGTACAAAGGGGGGGTAAGTCCATCTTCTTCTGAAAATTCTTGCAAGGTGACCAAAAGAGGTATCTACTTGTAGTTGCGCAATACCATATATTATTGTCAATTCATCTCCCCCACCACTGGGGAAGCCTCCATATTTTTCTTCTTTCGACACTCCAACACATTGTGCTCTACATTCTTATCCTAGATACACACAAAAAATGTGTGCTATGTCTTCTAGGATGACTTGTGCATAATCTCCCTCTCCAAAGAACACACTACTACTCTGCACTCCATATTCTCTTCTTATCAGTGCACCACTTCTCTCGGATTCATATTTTTCTAAGGTTGTGGCACTCTGTAACAACCAAGGGGTGTGGAATTTGTCACCTAGGTTCATACTATTATTACTCCTAGTATCCCTACTGGACATCATATAGTCTATGGCATGCCTCTTTACAAGCCTATCCTTGTTTGTGCTCCAATATGGCACAACATACTATCATGCACTACCACCTGGTGCAGTTTATTTTCTCTTCATCTTGGACCTCACTCATCATCGTGTGCCCCTGGATAATTCTTTTCACCTCTCTCTTCTTCTCTTCATATTATCTAAAATCTTCTTGCATAACTCTAAACTATTTTCTCCTCCTCTCTTTTGGGTCCATTCCATACCTCACCTCATCTAGACAATTTATGGATCCTCCTCAATGGACTTGTTATCCCCAACTTCTAGGTATAACTAAGGAGATGATGTATCGAGGCCCTTTGTAATGTCCCTTTCCAAATATGAGCTCCAAAGAGGAGGATTAATGGTCTAAACCACCCTGTTAGACTATATCCAGGGCCAAAAAATGGGTAAACAAGGTTACTAGAGGTCACTCCAGTCAAAGGTGTTATGTTCAGAAAGTGACATTGAGCTAAAAGTGGTTAAGTGCGCTTTTAAGCCATTATGAGCTAAAAATAGAATAGATGAGCTAAAGTTAGAAGTCAACAATGAATTAGGGTTTAAATAGTGAATTAGGGTTTAGGAAAGCTATAAGAGAAGGGTCGACAACCTAATTCATGATTATGCAAATTTTGACTTGTCATTGAGGAGAGGGGCACATATCAAGAGAGATAGTTTAGTGGATTCCAGGAGGAAGACACTAGTTGGTTGATTTCAGTGTTTAGAGACACACCCTAGTCACTGGGAAGATCGCACAGGTCTTCCATCATTCTTCAGCAGAAGTTACACAGGTTCTAGTAGCAAGAGTGCACTTATCCAGGGTGAGGGCATAGCTTCTAAGGAGGTTCAGTGGATCGACTTGTCCCATACAGGGAGAGTTCAGAGATTCCCCTCTGACCCAATTGAGAGGAAGGCAAGGAACATCTTTCACCTAGTTCCTCATCATATTCTGACATAGGAATCATCTGGGGTGCATTTTCCAGACATGGAAGTGTGACACTTTTGGCGGACACATTCAGGGTTCCCGAGCAATCATCAGATCAGATCCAGGGAAACCTTTCTGACCCATTTCCCAGTAGGCCAAGGCAGTCATTTTGAGATACATCTCAGCCAATTCTGATGGTGGAATCACTAGGGCACAATTTTCTAGTGAGAGAGGGGCGCATTCCCCCAGGGAGATCCATCTGAGGTCCAGACACACCAGTAGAGGGGTCGGTGAGTCACCGGGACTGAGAGATATAGCAAGGCACACCATTTGGGATAGTTTCTAGGCCATTCTGATAGGTTTTTCCACTAGGGAAAACGTTTCGAACTTTCAACAGTTACCGTGCGAGCTGCCACAATTCCAGCTCATCCATTGATCCCTTAGTACTCATCTATTATCAAGTATTATCTTTTATTTTTCTTATTGTATTCTGACTAAGATACTTTTTTCATTTGATCTATCCAAGTGATTTATTTTATTCAACCGCAGTCGACATTTGTACTCCGCAGAGATATCATAATATAAACTTTGCAATCTTTTGTCGCATTTGTTATTTGTATGATCATTCATATGGTGTAAACCATTAATCCTACACACACATTATCAACATTTCCTAGACTATCCAAGTCAGGAACATTATAGCGGTATCAAAGCTTTAGTCCTGCCAGCCTGTGACTAAAGACAATGAGTGAAACATAAGACCCAGAGGGTCGTGAGCACGTAGGTGACGAATATGTCACTTACAACAGGTGCAAGGAAATAAGGTCTAGGCCTAACTTTCCTCCTTTCCCTCCCATCTCAGACGAAGAGGAAGAGGGGCACCTAGAAGCAGAGAGAAGGGAAGAGCGTGAGGTTGAGGACGAGGCAGAGAGGATGCTAGGAGAAAAATATGAGAGACCATAGGGCAGTGGTAAGGCCCCCATGGAGCCAGAGGAAACCTTCATGTAGGTTATTGGTGATATGGTAGCTAGTCAGCGGGCCATGAATCAGTCCTTAGTAGAGATGGTTGATAGATTGGATATAGTGGGCACGTTGGGCACAAAATCCCCACATGCATCACAGGGGAACTCGGGGGCATGCAGTAGACCCCAATCTCCTACTCACACATAAACCTCTTCGAGTAGGATTCCCGGACCTTTGTTTCCCAGTTTCTAGAGGGCACCCCCAGTAGTAGCACAGTTGTCGATAGCAGAGAGGTTGCCCATTCATGCAGAGGAAATTGCAAAGTACAGGATGGATTATACAGCATTGGGCCATGCATTCCATTAGGACATGACCCTAGTCAAGTATTGTGGGCTCAAACTCAGGAACCACCCCAAAGAGCCATAGAGAGGAGGACCGCAACAACAACATGGGAATAACATTGATTTCATCCAGAAAGTTAGTAAAATCACCATACCTTCTTTCGAAAAATCATTCAAATTCACCGCTAGAGCTTAGGTGCAAAATCTAGACACATACTACAAGATCAACAAGATGACTGAGACATAGGCCATCAATTTCTCTACCTTACACTTGGAGGGTGAGGCATAGGAGTGGTGGCATCATGGATTGGTGACATTGGGTCATAGTCGCATCACCTCCTATAGGGAGTTCAGAAAGAGACTCATGGACAAGTTTGACAGGAGGGATCTCGAGATCCACTTCAGGCATCTATCCCAGTTGAGAAAAACTGGCACAATAGAGGCATTCATCACGGAGTTTCAGCAGGTATCTGTGGAAATGATAGATATATCATATCCTAGGATGATCATGTTATTCATAGGGGGGACTCACAGAGCTTTTGAAAGGATGGGTGAAGGCATACATGATGCACACCTTGCATGATGCCACCCTACGCACTCGATATTTGGTAGACTCAATGCCAAAGACTAAACCCTTTTCCAAACCCTTCGTACCTGACAAGGATCGAGATAGGAAGCCATTCCAGAGAGAATGGGATGGCAAGGAGAAGTTGGATGATGAGACGAGGTGAGAGATTATGAGGAAGAATATTTTCTTCAACTGCAGAGACCCTTGGGTCCCAAGCCACAGGTGCATGGGAAAGGGAGAGATTCATTATATTGAGGTGGCAACAGATAGTGTGGACAGTAAGGAGGAGCAGCAGGACATTGGATCTACTAGCTCAGAGGAGGAGTCAACACAGGTAGAGGAGCAGCCTCCCTGTAGACCATCGACACCAGCAGGAGCCCACCCTCTGGTAGTTCCAAAACTTCCTAAGTAGGCTAACAGACAGAAAACAACAAAGGAGGAGTCATATTGACCCTTTCTAGTGTTCCCAGGTATGATACCCTCCGGATCAGAGGGACTATTCAGGGGCAACGAGAAATCTCCATGATAGATGGTGGGGCCACCCACAACTTCATTGATGCTTCCTTGGTATTGAGACAGGCACTTAAGATAGAGGATTTTGAGGGGTTTGATGTTGTAGTAGCAGATGGACACATGGTGGAGTGTCTAGACAAAGTTTCGGACTTGGAGATAAAGTTAGGAAACTACACAGTGAGAGACACATTTTATGTGGTTGACCTATCTAATACAGATGTGGTGTTGGGAGTCTAGTGGATGATCACCTTGGGAAAAATCACCACCAATTACCAAACCTTGGAGATGGGTTTCAGAGACCGTGACAGGAAGAAGGTTGTTTTGAGAGGTATGTCGACATGAGCACCGAGGACAGTTTCATCCAAGAGGATGGAGAGGATATTTAGACATGGGTAGGTAGCATATTTCACAGAGTGCTTGATCACTATGTGGAAGGATTCTGAGGGTCAACAACAGTATCATACAGAGATCAAGAATTTGTTGGGACGACATCAACAGGTTTTGGGGTCGATTCCACCAGGGAGACCACCTGACAGGGGGTTTGATCACACCATTAAGTTGGAGGAGGGGGAAAAACCTATGATCACACCCCCCTATCATCATCCTAGTAGGTTCAAGGATGAGATAGAGAAAGAAATCAAGGAATTGATAGCGATGGAACACATGAGACTGAGCAGCAACCCATTCACCTCTTCAGTTTTATTAGTTCTGAAGAAGGATGGGACCATGAGGATGTGCATTGATTATTGGGCCTTGAACAAGAAAACCATCAAGAACCGGTATCCAATCCTGTGCATTTATGAATTGATGGATGAACTGCATGGGGCAGTTTTCTTCTCAAATATTGATCTATGCTTTGGGTATCATCAAATCAACATCCGAGAGAAGGACATAGAGAAGACAACATTTCGATGTCACTTTGAACATTTTGCGTTCCTGGTTATTCCATTTGGGATAACCAATGCACCCACTACATTTCAGTATTTCATGAACCACATATTCAGGTATCAATTGAGGAAATCAGTCTTGGATTTCTTCGACGACATCTTGGTCTACAACAATACATGGTAGGAGCACATGAGGCACCCAGCCTAGATGAGGTATTGAGCATCATGGAGGTGCAGTCATTATATGACAAATATTTCAAGTGTGAGTTTGGTATGGGCCACATCATCAGTGCATAGGGGGTACAGATGCACCAGGAGAAGATCAGGGCCATTCTGGATTGGCCAACGCCCAAGAACGTGACAGAGTTAAGGAGTTTCTTCGGGCTGTGCAGCTATTACAAGTGGTTCATCCGGGTTTTTTTTATCAACTTGGAGCACCGTTGATGGATCTTACCAAGCGTGGGGATTTAATATAGACCGAGGAGTCACAAAAATCCTTTGATCACATGAAGGAATTCATGGGCACTTTTCCAGTGTTGGCATCACCAGACTTCACCTTGCCATTTGTACTAGAGTGTGACACTTCTGGCGAGGGTATTGAGGTAGTTTTGATGCAAGGAGGACACCCCATTGTATTCGACAGCAGGAAGCTCAGTCAACCTGAGAGGTTGTACTCCATTTATGACAAGGAACTGTTGGAAATCATGCATGCCTTGACCAAATTCAGACAATATTTGGTGGGCAACAAATTTGTGGTCAAAACAGATCACAACAACTTGAAGTATTTCCTTGAGCAGAAGGACCTCAGTGAGTGCCAGTAGAAATGGGTGACGAAGGTATAGGAATTCGAATTCGACATATAGTATGTCAAGGGGAAGAATAACATTGTGGTCGATGCACTATTGAGGAGACTTGTGAAATGTTCTTTGATGGATATTTCAACAGATTGGAAATCTGACTTGTTAGTGGAATATTCAAAGAAAAAGTTCATTTGTGAGGTTATGGATGGGAAGATACATGATCATAGGTATAGGGTCATTGAAGATGTCATATTCTACAAGGACAGAGTCTACTTGGTGCCAGATTTGGGGCTTAAGAAGAAAATCCTCACAGCAGTTCATGATTCACCACTAGCAGGCCATCAGGGTTTTTTCAAAACCTACAAACATATTAGGGAGAGGTTCTCTTGGAAGGGCCTCAAACAAGACATTATGAGACATGTGAGTGAGTGTGTGACTTGACAGTAGAACAAGTCAGAGCATGCTCTTCCAGCAAGGCTACTTCAACCACTCCCCATTCAAGAGTAGAAATGGGAGAGTATATCGATGGACTTCATCACAGGCCTACCCAAGGTCCAGGGTAAGGACTGTATCTATGTAGTGGTCGAAATATTGACCAATTTTTCTCACTTCTATTCCATACCGACAGATTACAATGCAGTTCAGGTAGCTGAGTTATTCTTCATGGAGGTCTTCAGACTTTATGGGTTGTCGAGGAACATCGTTAGTGACAGGGACAATCGGTTCATGGGGACATTCTGGAGAGAGTTGTTTCGGTTGGTGGGGACATAGCTCACACCCAACACCAGCTATCACCCTTAGACTGATGGGTAGACTGATATTTTCAACAAGTGGGTTGAAGGATATTTGAGGAACTATGTAGGTGGACAATAGAGAACATGGGTAAAGTGGCTACATTTAGGAGAGGATTTGTACAACACTACTTTCCACATGTCCATTGGTATGAAACCCTTCCAAGCATTGTACATATATGATGCTCCCACTTCGATAGACTTGGTTTTCGAGGAAAGAAGAGCTCCCAATGCCAAGGATTGGATCATAGAGAGTCATGATATTCTCAAGTTGTTGAAAGAGAACCTACAAACAACATAGAACTGACAGAATATGAGTGCAGACAGGCACATGATAGAGCGCAGATTTGAGGTTGGGAATTTGGTTTTCTTGAGACTCCAACCTTATAGATAGTCATCTCAGAAGGAGAGTGGGGTTGAGAAGCTCAAACCCAACTTTTATGGCCCTTACAAGATCATGCGTCGAGTAGGCAAGGTGTCTTATGAGCTAGAGCTTCTAGAGGGGAGAAAGATTCATAACGTGTTCCACGTATCTTGCATCAAAAAGGAAATGGGGAAATTCATTAGCACATCAGTGGAGATTCCCCCATTGGATGAGGAGGGACAATTGGAGTTGGTTCGAGAGGAGGTTTTGGAGTTTCGGAACAGAAATCCGAGGAGAAAGGTCACCAGAGAGTTTTTTATTAGATGGAGAGGACTTCCAGTAGAGGACACTACTTGGGAGAGTGAGTAGGTGTTGCAGCACCCTGGATTGGTATTTTTTGAGGACAAGCAATTTCAGGAAGGGAGGATTGTAATGTCCCTTTCCAAATAGGAGCTCCATAGAGGAGGCTTAATGGTCTAAACCGCCCCGTTAGACTATAGCCAAGGCCAAAAAAGGGGTAAACATGGTTACTAGAGGTCACTCCTATCAAAGGTGTTATGTTCGAAAAGTGACATTGAGCTAAAAGTGATTAAAAGCGCTTTTAAGCCATTATGAGCTAAAAATAGAACACACGAGATAAAATTAGAAGTCAACATCGAATTAGGGTTTCAACAGTGAATTAGGGTTTAGTAAAACTATAAGAGAAGGGTCAATGACCTAATTCATGATTATGCAGATTTTGACTTGTCATTGAGGAGAGAGACCCATCTCAAGAGAGATAGTTCAGTGGATTCCAGGAGGAAGACACTAGTTGGTTGATTTCAGTGTTGAGAGACACACCCTAGTCACCAGGATGATCACACAAGTCTTCCATCATTCTTTAGTAGCAGTTACACAGGTTCCAGTAGCAAGGGCGCAATTATCCAGGGTGAAGGCGCAACTTATTAGGAGGTTTAGTGGATCAACTTGTCCCATCCAGGGAGAGTTCAAAGATTCCCCTTCAACCCAGTTGAGAGGAAGGCAAGGAACATATTTTATCTAGTTCCTCATCAGATTACGATGGAGGAATCATCTGGGGTGCATTTTCCATACTTGGGAGTGTGACACTTTTGGAGGACATATTCAGGGTTCCTGAGCGATCATCAGATAAGATCCAGGGAAACCCTTCCAACCCATTTCCCAGTAGCCCAAGATGGTCATTTTGAGATACATCTCAGTCGATTCCGATGGTGGAATCATTGGGGCACAATTTTCTAGTGAGAAAGGGGTGCATTCCCCCAGGGGGATCCATCTAGGGTCCAGACACACCAGCAAAGGGGCCGGTGAGTCAACGGGATTGAGAGATAGAGCAGGGAGCACCATTTGGGACAGTTTGTAGGCCATTCCGAGAGGTTTAGCCACCAGGGTGAACTTTCTGGACTTTCAACAGTTACCATGTGAGATGCCATAGTTCTAGCTCATCCATTGATCTTGCAGTAATCATCTATTATCGAGTATTATATTTTAGATTGCTTATTGTATTCTGAATAAGATCCTTTTTTCATTTGATCTAGTCGAGTGATTCATTTTAATCAGCCGCATTCGACATTTTTACTCTGCAGAGATATCATAATATAAACTTTGCAGTATTTTGTCGCATTTGTTATTTGTGTGATCATTTATATCTTGTAAACCATTAATCCTACACACACATTAACAAAATTTCCTAGACTAGCCAAGTCAGGAACATTATGCCCTCAGGTTGTAGACATGGAGTACCGAGAGACAGATGGCTGACAATGTCCACATGCACATACATAGACCCACTTCACCACCACACATCCTTTATTCATCATGATGACATTCACCACATCAGCTTGTTTCTAGAAGACAATGGGTCTTCCTCCATGAGGTACAAGTCAGGTATTGTGGTAAGTGTCACTTTAATACTTTAGGCATTTGAGTATGTTTCATTTAAAGATGCTTTGATTATAGAACGTCTGCTTGGAAATTATGCTCTTTTCCATGTTTCACCTTGGTGGTTGACATTGTTCCCTAGTAAGTGGTCACCCTTAGGGATGGGTTTTCTACTTGGAGGGATTTTCGAGTGTACTAACCCAAGAAGGTATTGTACCTCATTTCATGGCAAGAAGGGGTTGAAGGCCTAGAGGAAATGTAGCTAGAAAAAGAAAAAATCCAAACTATAACCTCTCAGATGCTCACCCAAAGAGGTCTTGAGAGCGATGAAATGTTTCTCCTAAAAAATCAAATACCTATAAGAAACAATTTCAAATTAGATACATGTTTCACTTATTGAGGGATCTACACAAGTGCATTACAACCTTTGTTTTACCCCTATGCCACTTTGTGTACCTCTCCCTTCAAGTGACATTGGGTACTCCCCCTCCCCAAGATTTATGTTACCCATTGGGAGTCTCGATTGTTCTGGACTTTAATTAATTAATGGTAAATGAATAAGCTTGGAAAAATGATGCATTGAAAATGAAGGTGCAACACACCCTCTACAAAGGCACCCATAAATGAGACACTACAAACCCTTATATGTCATGAAATCCATGCAGCCCAAAAGCCTTAACCCCATCCACCTCATCTTCTTTACATGAAATAGAGAGTTGTCCACCTAGGAAACATTCCTTGACTTAAGGAATAAATCACCGAATAGGTTACCTTGTCAACCCTCCCATACCTAAACTTGGCCAATTGCATAGGGTCCTTGAGCACTTGTTTAATTATATAATGTAGTTTTGATGCACATGTTAATGTGACTCTAGTATTAAATTTGATTTTTCTTGACATGATACGTTTGACTTGAGATCCTTGGAGGGCACACTTTTCTGTCTTTGCAGGACCTTGTTCGATGGATATTTTGGAGGAACAAGCCCAACTTGTGCCTTCTTTTGGAAAGGAAATCCATAAATGGATGACATAGCCCACACCTTGGGGCACAACGGATGACGAATGATGCCTTTGGAGTCTTGAGAGAGTACCTTGGAGAACCTCACCTAGCCCTAACTAGCCCAATGATTTGCCTTTGGAGGCTAAAGAGATGCACTTTTGGGATTGACGTCTTGGTGGAGCTAGGGTTTTGATGATAGTGGTGAATTTTGGAAGGTGAATTGACATGGAATATGGATGGAGGATACACAACATGATGATACATGGCCTTTGGAGGCCCAATCCTTCCTCAAAGCACTCAACGATTTATCAAACGAGTCAAAACGTCACCCCTCATGGGCATGACATCACCTTCTATGGTTTCTTTTTCATGTAAAAATATAATTTTAATTGTAAAGGGGAAATTAAGGGGGGTTGTCCTCTTAATTGTGTTTTACATAAGTTATGTGGAAAAAATTTAATTTTAAGTCCTTGTATTAATAAAGGACAAGATCATTTCATTTTGAAAACTCACTCTTTCTTGAGTGAAGAGATACTTGGCTAAAATTTTTGTCCTCTTTGGGAAAATTGATTTCTCTCTCTTCTGTAATATTTTTTGGATGCTATATTTCCTAGTGTGGAGCTGAAGTGGTGCACTACTCTTCTTAGAGGTTCGTCTTGGCATTTGGATGATATTTCTTGGTAAACTAGGGTTTTGTCTTACTAGGATTGAAATTTGTAAGGAATTTTCTGCAATAATTGGTAATTTCTTCTTGTTTCAAGTTATTCTTGTCTTAAAAACTTTGGAGTATAAGGGCATACACCCTCCACCAAGTTCATTTTAACTGTTATTGGATAAATAATTTTTTAAAGGTTCTAGGAGAAGTAGAAGAGCATACACCCTTCTATATTTACCTTTCTAGATCTTGCATACTCTAGGAAGTAAAAGGGGTTACACCCCTAGAGGAGTTGAAAACCTATCCTTAAACCCAAGACTACATAACCCATTGACAAGGCATTAATAATTTTTTGAATTGGATAAATAAATGACTTGCATTGGAATGCATGATTTTACAAGATATTGAATTTGTTTGAAGTGGAATCAATTATTTTCCTTAATAGCTTGCTTGAGCCACTAGGGAATTTTGATTGGTTAAGGATATCTTGTTTATGTTAAAAACTTATGCTACAGCCATTAGGGCTGCAACAAACTCATTTAAATTTATTTCTCTTACTCAACTATTCAAATGTTAGAAATTGATAAGAAGCTTCCATAGTAATATACTAATTATTGTGCATCTTTTGGGTGGTTTACTTGTGATTTTTTGTGGTTGAATCTTGTTTATGTAGTAATTGTTTGCTACAACCATAAGGATTCCATAATACTTTTCTGATAACTTCATCTAGAATCCCTAACTCATCGTCAAAGTTCATGCTTAAGTATTGGAAAGTTATCTAATGTTTTAGCACTTCATTGTCCAATAACTATTTGGTAATTTTGACGGTTAAATATGTAGTAACTAGTTCCTATTCTTGCTGATATATATTCTTTTTTACTGCTGCAATATAAGACAGTAAGCTTCTCTTTCTTGTCTACTTGTTTTTTGGTCTTGTATCTCGATTTTGTGTCTTGTCTCGGTGAGGTGTAACACTTTGGTGCAGGCACTCAAGTCTTTGGAAACCATTTACCATCATCAAGACTCATTTCCAAGACCTCATACTTCTTCCATCATTGACCTAAGTGGTTCCTATAAAAATATCTTCATCCTCCATCTCAATCCCTTTAGGTTCACCCAAGATTCCCCCCTTGAGGTGATTTCATCATCTCAAAAGCGAGGGGAGTACATATCTAAGGTGGCAATGGATAGGTATTCCCATAGTTCTCTCCATCTTGTGAATTGGGTCAGTATTTTCCCAACCTACAATTTGTGCGATAACATTTTTGCGTCGTTTTCGGGGAGGATTTTGAATCCTCTTTTGAGCCCTGACGAAACTTTGACAAACTATCCCAAATCCTTTCCCTAGCTTTCTTGGTGACTCCACCTAAGGGAAGTTCCCTCTCCCCTTTTTCCTTAATGAACTTTCTAAGTTTATATGGCGACTTCACAACCTAAGAACCTACTTTTCCCCAATTACCATTTTCATATTTTGATGATTCTTGAGCTCATATGGAGACTCCATTGAAGTGTCTTTTCAGTCAATGGTATTATGGCACCATGGGATGAACCCTTTCCCATAACTTACCATATATCGAAGACAGTTTTGTAGATGGAACTGAAATAATCTACTGATGAAGCCACTAAGTATTTGGTGAACCTTTTAAAAGGAATATCTCAAGAATATACCAAAGAGAAAGCCCTTGAAGATATTCTTGAAGAGAAGGTTTATGAAGAAAGTTACCAAGAAGATCCCAATGAAGTTTCTCATGTTGAAGATCCGGACGAGACATTTGTATTCGTGCTCCCACTTGATGAAGATGAAGTTTTCCTTCCTCACATTCCTCCTTGAGTGATTAGTATCATGGAAAAATATTTTCAAGAGGTTTACCAACCCCTTGAAGAAGAGCAGGAATTACCCCATGAAGGATTGATTGAGGAAGTGAGTCCTTGGGAAGAATAACATGAGTTACCTCTTGAATGTGTCAAGTGCTTCAATGACTTGATCCATGAAGATGAAGTGTTTGTGTATGTCATTCCATTTTATGAAGACATCCAAGCCTATGTTCCACCTGCACATTAAGAAGAGAACACAATAAGTTATAATCCTTTCAAAAAAAATTATGATACTTTATTCCATGATTTTGGAAATGAAGAAATGCTAGAGGATCCTTTGGATGCAAAAGAGCCTTTGTGTAATGATGTGATTAAGAAAATTGATGATTTCATACATGTTGGAAGGAATGCATGGGATGCTGATTGTTTTGGTTGTGATGGGGATATGATGCAGTGAGAATTATGCCCCTTGCCATCAGAGTATGTTCGCAGCGGAAAATTTCTTCTTAGGTGTGTGTAATATGAATCACGGTTACCAAAATGATTCTTCCACATTGTTACATTTTCGTTACTTTCGCCTAATCATGCCATAACCCCTATGGTTGTACCTATACTTCCATGTATCCACATTTTATTCCCCATGGCACCACAATAGATGTTACAAAATCACTAGTTTGTTGCATATTCACTTGCTACAACTCACCTCCTACTGCAACTCTTCTTCTATTGCAAGTCACTGCAACTCACCTATGTTGCAACATATTTATTCCCACACCTTTTTCTGCGATACACCTACTACAATAACACACGTCAGCTTAAAAATGCTTCCTATTGCAGCCCCATGTTGCAACACACCATGTTGTAACACATAAACCACAGTCGATACAGTAGATTATGTTCACATATTGTGTACTCAAACATAGCCCTCAATGCTCATAGAACCAGAGCGCACATCCTCTTCATGGGAGACCACAAATTCCAATGCGGCCTTCCACAGACTCATGCCACCTACACAACCATATCATACATAATTGTTCTAGACTAGAATAAGCATCACTCACATGTACATACTTATCTAGGAAAGGAATGTGAATTCATCAAAGATGCAAAGAACACAACATCATACATAGAGAGAGACTAAATTTGTAAATTATCAAATCTCTTATTCATGATACAAGTTACCATACAATGGCTCAATTGCCAGATCTGAGATTACAATCTTTGTTGGGTTTCTAAGTCAGAGGCCATGGAAAACTAAACCACTTCTCTATCCTATCACACGATTTCTCCTCCTATCAGTTCTGCCCACTCTTCTCTCTTCTTATTTTGTGTTGTGTTTTATTCATTCATAAACTATTTTCTTTAGTTTCCAAAGGATTCTCACACCCTTTCAACTTTTGGCTTCTGATTTGTCCTTTCTACAATGACTCTTCATCCCACATGTGTAATTTCCAGTTCAGTCCAACAATGCAATCCTCCTGAGCCTTAAAATATGAAACTACTTCTGTAATAGTTGTCCTCTACAATGTAACCGTCCACGCACTTATCAAATCTATAGCAACGTTACCAACTGCCCCACTGCTGCAACTTTGCAACATTATTCCAATCTATACTAATACTATTACTCCTTGCATTGCAACCATTCACAACCAATAATTGTTGTAATTTCTCACCTTCTACAACATAATGATCCACAAACTCATCCATTCTATAACAACACTCCCAGCTACCCCAATGTTGCAAATTAGTAGCATTCAATCGGTTTGCACCCCTGTTGTTACTCCCAACAATATGTCTCATTCACATCCTGCAAAAACCAATCATTGTTGTAACAACTCGCCTTTTGCAACATAATTATCCACACACTTTTCCATTCTATAGCAGTGCTCCCAAATTCCCCAATGTTGTGACTCTGTAGAATCCAATCAATCTACACCCCTTGTTGTTACTTCCAACAGTCTGTCTCATTCACATATTGCAACAAACAACCATTGTTGTAAAAAATCTATCACATCCTCATAACTACATTAATCGTGTCATCCCCAGGATGATCGGGATGTTATTGCATCATACTCCCTAGGTTTCAAGAAAGCATTACCTCATGCTATAAGGTAAATCACCCACATCTACAATTTTCCAATGCAACTCCATCAATGTTGCACTCTCAACTCTACAGTCCTCATCTCCTATACACTTAAATCTGCAAGACATCATCCTTTGTTGCACATTATTTCTTTCAACTCATTCTTTCCCATTGTGGTGCATCAATCCACAACAACACAACAATACTCTCATCATGGGGATCTAGGATTTTCATTTTTATTCTTGTTGCAACTCAACTTTCTACAACAACCCAACTTCTAGTATTGTTATCTTCTCTGTCTCTCTTTATTTATTACCAAAAACACCAATTAGGTGATTTCTAGTCATGCATCACTTGCACAATTGGATCTAAGTCATGTCCAATCTAGGACATCCCACTACCCTTTTTCATGAAGTGTACAAAGTTCCTTTGGTGCAACAAGCCACTCATGCTCAAAACTACACAACATGGAGTCACATACTCCCATGTTACACATTCATTGAATCAATCCACATCCATACACATACTGCCTCAATTAGGGATTCTCTCAACGTATCCACATTCTTGAAAATTACCAAAGACAAATTTCAATATTCTTCTTCTTCTCCATGCAACACCTTCATGCTAAGGCCCTAGAAACCTTCACTCTTCAAACATTATTCTGCATCATGTCTTCTTCCTCAAGAGATTTGAAATATTTTCCTTTCTCTTTCAACAACATGTTCATCATCTTCCTCATTTTTTAGACTGTATGTTATCCATATTCAACTCGACAACTTTCAACATGCTTCATCTTCAAGACATCATCTTCTTCATCATACACAACCTCTATAATCCTTGCAATTTCCTTTTCCTGCATAGACATATTCTATTTCATTTTCTCTTCAACCAAGCACATCTGCTTCCATTTGCAACCACAAATTTATTTCTTCCTACAAGCAAGTAAATACATATCCAGGGAAAACAAAATTCCATCTTCTCTCCCTCCTTTGTTCATTACATCCAACACAACCACGATTCTGTAAATTTCCACTGTTGTAGTTTTTCTACATCTTTGTTCTTCCTCGTTTCTCTTAAATTCAGGTCCACACAAAACTTGTAGTCACCATTAGACAACAATGTACTCACTATTACCAAAATGTTTCTTGGAACATATGATCCCAGTCTCCAGCCCAGGAAACCTTTCAACTACATTCCTCTCATAGCCACACTCACTCATTTCCAGTGACCATGCTTTCATTCCACAAGTTGAACCATCATTCTCCTGTTATTCTTATTTTAAGTTTATTCCATTCGATAGTTGAACCATTCTCTGATATCGTTCTCACATTATTTTATCCCAGAGTTGAACCATCTCTGATACCACTTGATGCAATGAGGAATCTGCCCCTTGGCATCAGAGTACGTTCGCAGTGGAAAATTTATTCTTAGGTGTGCATAATATGAATCATGGCTACCGAAATGCTTCTTCCTCATTCTTTTTTTTTTCCTTTTACTTGATTATGCCACAACCCCTAGGGTTGTACCTATGCTCCCACATATCCATGTTTGTTTCCTTGTGGCGCCACAATAGATGTTACAAAATCACCAGTCTGCTACATATTCACTTGTTGCAACTCGCCTCCTTTTTCAACTCGTCTTCTGTTGCAACTCGCTAACTCACATATGCTACAACACATTTATGCCTATGAATTTTGCTACCATACACCTATTGCAGTAACATACGTCAGCTGCAAAATGCTTCTTGTTGCAACCCCTTGCTGCAACACACCGTGTTGTAACACATAACCCATGTTCAATACAATAGCTTATGTGCACGTCTTATATACTCAAACATAACCCTCAACGCTCATAGAACTAGAGCACACATCCTCCTGATGGGAGACCACAAATTCCAACGTGATCTTCCACAGACTCGTGCCACCTACACAACCATATCATACAAAATTGTTCTTGACTGGCATAGGAATCACTCATAGGTATATAATTATCTAGAAAAGGAATGTGAATTCATCAAACTTGAAAACAACACAATGTTAGAAAAATAGGACCGTGGAGCAATAAAATAAAACAAATGCAGAAACAAAACACAGGAGACACACAATACAAGAGAGACACATATTTACGTGGTTCACCCAGTGTGTGCTACGTCCACCAGAGAAATTGCCAGGTCCTTCCTTTATTATTATCCAGCGAATGAAGGGATACAAGCTACAACAAAACCCGCTGTAACTTCCTCTTCTTTCTCTCACAGTCTCCTCTCTCAGAATACAATATTCACCATCATCCATAGCCACAATACATTTCCCTC
>ML781429.1:70313-130218 GCA_009831015.1 Picea engelmannii | reverse complement strand
TCACTCTGCTATTCTCATTCTAAATCCCAAACCTCCCCAATGATTTTTAACTCAATATTTATTTTTTCTACCACACACCAATTAACAAAATACATATATGATCTATTATACCTAGTTCCATAATTGCTTTCCCTTGTCCTCTCATTGGCTACAACAATGATAATTACACGAATTTTACCAGATAATGTTTGCACAATGTAGGATTCACAAGAACTAGCACCCAACCACTACACTTTTGTATACAATAGTTCCTTCAGAAATTGTTCCTCGTCAGCTATAATGTTTATGTCATTATTAGCTAACTTTTCCAGCAATTTAGAACTACATATATAGAGTTAGATTTACGACCATTTTTTCTTAAACAACACCATAGCCTTAGCATTCTATTGCTATGTCTATTCAGCTAGATATTGTCCACGTCGACACTACACACCTCAGATGGCTTCTCTAATTAGAACTACATACCTATATAGGTAGATGTACAACCATTATTTCTTAATCAACAACAACACCACAATGTTAACATTCTATTGATACATCTACTCAGCCAGATATTGTCCACATAGACACTACACCTTAGATGGTTTCTCTAGTTAGAACTACATACCTATATAGGTAGATGTACAACCATTCTTTCTTAAACAACAACACCAAAGCCTTAGCATTCTACTGCTATGTCTACTTAGCTAGATATTTTCCACAACAACACTACACCTCAGGTGGATTCTCTAGTTTTCCATCCTTCAATGTAACTCAAAAATGTCTATATACATTCTCTTCATATGTATACTTCACCAATATGGATGCACACCACCACCGGTGCTTATTTGTACCATAGAAAACATTCCATATTCATTGTGCACATTAATCGTTGGAGTTTTCTTATTTACACTCTAGGAGCAACACATCATATCATGGAGATGACATCTTCAATGGATATTGATCACCTCGACCCTACAACAATTTCTTCACATCAGCACACAAATAAATATCAGTCCTAGATCACCACAAGCTCATACTAGAACATCCTTACTATATTCAAATCCCATGCATTCTATTTTTCCACCAAGTCTATCATGTCCTTGAAAAAGCATAGTTGCAAGAGATTGCAACAAAGCACACTTAGCCTTGTAGGATCATATCAATAGTTCATGCCATATCACCCTTTAATCTTTCCACCAAGTCTATCACCTAGAGTAGTGTGATCACCCTTCGTTTCAAACCATTGTGATCACACTAACTTGATTTGGTGTGAACTACCCTCCGAGTTAAACATTTCCATTTCTCTTCATTTATATGGTATCATGTACCTTCATTTGAATATGGTGAGTTACCTTTACTTGAATAGGTGTAAGTGTATTTGTTTAAACAAGTGCTCCATTGTTTTGATCTACCATTCTTTCAAAGCGTGAGTAACCTTTGATTTATTTCATTCATATGAGTGTGAGTAACCTTCAATTTTTTGGTAAGGGAATGACTCAACCACAAGGCTATGGGTCAATCATGAATCACGAATCCCAACATCCAGCTTCTCAATATGGTATACCATATCTCATGTAGATTTTATTTTTTTTAAATTTAAAGGAAGCGTGGCAATATCGACGATAGTTCGTCGCAAGCCAAGGATTTTTTTGAACAGGTGTGGCAATAGCGACGAAAGTTCGTCACACTTTTCCATGATTTTGTGTCACACATATAGCATCTACATCGTAAGTTTTGTCTCTACCAAACCTTTTTGTCGCTATTTCCATGCTTTTGCATCACAACTTTCCATAGTTTTGTGTTGCATGTATGGAATCTGCGTCGTAATCTGTTGGTAAGTTTTTTACCTTGGCACGGTTTTTCATCCCTATAGCGACGAAATTTCGTCGCTATTGCCACACTTTATAAGATAAACCTTCTTGATGGTGATGACACATGGAGGGCTAATTTCGTCGTTGTTTACATGAACACCTGGTTCATGGATATAGCGACGAAAAATAGTCTTTGCTTTCATGGAAAGTGCGATGAATATGTGTGGCAATAGCAACAAAAAACCATGGCAAATTTGGTCATATGTAGTAGTGCCAATGCAACTCCATCAATGTTTCACTCTCCACTCTACGGTCCTCATATGCTATATACTTCAATCTGTAAGACATATTCCTTTGTTTCACATTCTTTGTTTCAACTCATTGTTTTCCCTCGTGGTGCATCAATTTGCAACAACACAACAATACCCTCATCATGGGGATCTAGAATTTTCATTTTTATTCCTACTGCAACTGAAATTTCTGCAATAGCTCAAATTTTGGTAGTGCTATCTTCATTGCCTCTCTTTATTTATTACCACAAGCACTAGTCAGGTGATTTTCATTCATGCATCACCTACATAATTAGACCTGACTCACGTCCAATCCAGGACATCCCACTGCCCTTTTTCATGCAGTGTACAAAGTGCCTTCGGTGCAGCCATCCACTCATGCTCGAAGCTACACAACATGGAGTCACATTCTCCCATGTTACACCTTCCTTGACTCAATCCAAATCCATACGAAGACTACCTCAATTAGGGATTCTCTCAGTGTATACAAATTCTTGAAAATTACTAGAGACAACTTTCAAGAGTCTTCTTCTTCTCCAAAAAGAAACTTCATGCTCGACCCTCAGAAACCTTCACTCTTCCAACATTCTTCTACAACATGTCTTATTCCTCGGGAGATTTGAAATATTATCCTTTCTCTATCAACAAAATGTTCATCAACTTCCTCATTTTTCAGACTGTATGTTATCTATCTTCAACTCGACAACTTTCAACATGCTTCATCTTCACGACATCATATTCGTCATCATCTACAACCTCTTCAATCCTTACAGTTTATTTTTCCTGCCTAGAAATATTCATTACATTTTCCTTTCATCCAAGCACATCTGCTTCCATATGCAACCACAAATTTATTTCTTCCTGCAAGCAAGTAAATACATGTCCAGGAAAAACAAAATTCCATATTCTATCCCTCCTTTCCTCATTACATTAGACACAACCACGTGTCTGTAAATTTCCACTGTTGTAATTTTCCTGCATCTCCATTCTTCCTCAATTCTCTTAAATTAAGGTCCACACAAAACTCATAGTCACTATTCGACAACAATGTGCTCATATTACCAAAATTCTCCTCAGAACATATGAGTCTAGTCTCCAATCTATGAAACATTCCAACTGCATTCCTATCATAGCCACACTCACTCATTTCCAGTGACCATTCTTTCATTCCAAAAGTTGAACCATCATTTTCATAGTCTTCGTCTTTGAAGTTTCTTCCATCCCAGAGTTGAACCGTGATTTAATATATTTCTCACATTATTTTATCCCATAGTTGAACCAACTATGATACCACTTGATGCAACACGGAATATGCCCCCTTCCTTCAGGGTACATTCGCAGCAGAAAATTTCTTCTTAGGTGTGTGTAATAGGAACCACAACTACCAAAATGATTATTCCTCATTGTTACATTTTCGTTCCTTTCACATGATCATGCCACAACCTCTAGGGTTGTACTTATGTTCCCACGTATCCATGTTTGCTTCCTTGTGGCACCACAACAGATGTTACAGAATCACCAGTCTACTGCATATTCACTTGTTGCAACTCACCTCCTATCACAACTCGTCTTCTGCTGCAACTCGATGCAACTCACCTATGCTGCAACACATTTATGGTTGTGGATTTTGATGTCATATGCCTACTTCAGTAACACACGTCAACTGCAAAATGATTCTTGTTGCATTCCCCTACTGCAACACACTTATGTTGCACCACACCATACTATAACATGTAACCCATAGTCAATACAGTAGCTTCTCTTCACGTATTTTGTAGTAAGATAGAACCCTCAATGATCATAAAACGATAGCACACATACTCCTCATGGGAGACCAAAAATTATAATGTGGCCTTCCACAGACTTGTACCACCTTCACAACCATATCATAAAAAAATCTTCTCGAATGGCATAGGCATCACTCATGTGTATATAATTATTATGGAAAGGAATGTGAATTCATCAAACATGCAAATAACACACCATCATACACACAAAGAGATTAAATCTATAAATTATCAACTCTTTTATTCATCATACAAGTTACAATAAAATGGCTCAATGGCCAGATGTGAAATTACAATATCCATTGGGTTTCTAGTCCATAGGCCATGGAAACCTCACCCACTTCTCTCTCTTATCACACAGTCTCTCCTCCTCTCAGTTCTTCCAACTCTTCTTTCTTCTTCTTTGGTGTTGTGTTTTATTCATTCAGAAATGGTTCGCTTCAGTTTCCCAAGGCTTCTCACACCCTTTCAACTTTCGGCTTATGATTTGTCCTTTTCACAGTGACTCTTCATCTCCCGTGTGTCATTTCTAGCTTCATTCCAACAATGTGTTCCTCTTGAGACATAACATCCACAAGTTCTTATGTAATAGATGTCCTCTAGAGTGTAATCGTCCATAGACTTGTCCAATCTATAACAATGTTACCAACTTCCCCATTGCTGCAACTCTGCAACACTATTATGATATGTAATAATTTTGTTACTCCCTGCAGTGAAACCATCCATAACCAGTCGCAACCAATCAATATTTTAACTTCTCTCCTTCTACAACATAACAATCCACACACACGTCCATTCTATAGCAGCACTCCTAGCTACCCCAATGTTGCAACTCTGTAGCATTCAATCGGTATGCACCCATGTTGTTACTCCTAGTAGTTTGTCTCATTCGCATCTTGAAACAACCAATCACTATTATAATAAATCACCTTCTGCAGCGTAAAAATGCACATACTCATCCATTCTATAGCAGCACTCTCAGCTACCCCAATGCTACAACTATGTATCATTTAATCGATCTACACCCCCTCCTATTACTTCCAACAATATGTTTCATTCACATTATACAACAACCAATCACTATTGTAACAACTTTGTCAGGTCTTCGTAATTGCCTTCGTCATGTCATCCACAGGATGATCGAGATGTTATTGCATCAAGATCCCATCTACGACATCGGGGAAAATTTTAAAATAAGGAATACATAAGTCCTTCCTTTGGAAGGTTGTTTCTCATACATGGATAATCCAACTATTTGGAATCATGATGTTAACATGAGTAAAGATTCATCTTGTCCATTCAAGGATAACTTGTCACAATGTACCCATGATGGTTTTCGATCATTTATGGATTTTTGGTTGTGAACAAAGGGTGAGTAAGCCACCCCATATTTTATTGTTTGATGTTTCAGTGTAGGCATAGGTATAAACAGAAGATGTTTAGGTTCTCATGCACTCTACGGTGAGTAAATGTCCCTGAGTAGGATCCAGATGTTATCCCCAATTTCTAGGGATAACTAAGGAGATGATGTCTCGAGGCCCTCGGGTTGCAGACATGGAGTACCAAGAGATAGATGAATGACAACGTCCACATGCACATATAGAGACCCAATTCACCACCACACATCCTTTATTAGTCATGATGGTATTCACCACATCAAATTGCTTCTGGAAGACAATGGTTCTTGCTCCATGTGGTACAAGTCAGGTATTGTGGTAAGTGTCACTTTAATACTTGAGGCATTTGATTATGTTTCATTTAAAGTTGTTTTTAATTATAGAACTTATTCTTGGAAATTATGTTCTTTGCCCTGTTTCACCTTGGTCGTTGACATTGTTCCCTAGTAAGTGGTAACCCTTAGGGACGGTTTTTCTACTGGGAGGTCCACTTGACAAGTCATCATTCCATTCATGATCATACTTTTCACTTTTCACACCTCATATTTTTCATCTCCTTATCTTTTGGGATTTTCAAGTGTACTAATCCAAGAATGGATTGTACCTCATTTCATGGGAAGAAGGGGCTGAAGGACCAGAGGGAATGTAGCTGGAAAAGGATAAAATCCAAACTATAACCTTCCATATTCTCACCCAAAGAGGTCTTGAGAACGATGAAATGTTTCTACTAAAAAATCAAAGGCATGCAAGAAACAATTTCATATTATATAGATGTCCCACTTGTTGAGGGATCTACACAAGTGTGTTACAACCTTTTCTTTACCCCTATGGCACTCAGTGTACCTCTCCCTTCAAGTGATATTGTGGTACCTCCCCCCAAGATTTATGTTACCCATTGGGAGTACACAAGTGTTCTGGACTTTAATTAATTAATGGAAAATGAATGGGCTTGGAAAAGGATGCAGTGAAAACAAAGGTACAACACACCCTCTACAAAGGAACCCATAAATGAGACACTATGAACCCTTGTATGTCATGAAACCCATGAAAAAAATTATTACCCCCATCCACCTCATCTTATTTACATGACTAGAGAGGGTTTGATATAGGAAACACTCCTTGACTTAAGGAATAACTCACCCAATAGGTTACCTTGTCAACCCTCCCATACCTAAACTTGGCAAATTGCACAGGGTCTTTGAGCACTTGTTTACTTTGATAAGGTAGTTTTAATGCACATGTTTGGGTGACTCTTGTATTAAATTTGATTTTACTTTCCATGATACATTTGACTTGAGATCCTTAGAGGGAACACTCATCTGTCTTTGTAGGACCTTGTTTGATGGACATTTTGGAGGAACAAGCCCAACTTGATCCTTCTTTGGGGCAGGAAACCCATATATGGATGCCATATCCCACACCTTGGGGCACACCATATGATGAACGTTACTTATGGAGGCTTGAGAGAGTACCTTGGAGGACCTCACCTAGCTACTACTAGCCCAACAATTTTCATTTTGAGGCTAAAACGCTACACTTTTGGGCTCGACGTCTTAGTGGGGCTAGGGTTTTGATGATAGTGGTGAAGTTTGGAAGGTGACTTGACATGGGAGATGAATGGAGGATGCACAAAATGATGACATGGGGCCTTTGGAGGCCCAATCCTTCCCCAAAGCACTCAATGATTTGTCAAAAGAGTAAAAATGTCACCCCTTAGGGGCATGACGTCACCTTCTAGAGTTTCGTTTTCATGTAAAAATCTAATTTTAATTGTAAAGGGAAAAATTAAGGTGGGTTTTCCTCTCAATTTTGTTTTACCCTAAGTTATGCGGACAAAATTTAATTTTAATTCCTCGTATAAATAAAGGACAAGACCATTTCATTTTGATAACTCACTCTCTCTTGAGTGAAGAGATACTTGGCTGAAATGTTCTCCCTCTTTGAGAAAATCGATTTCTCTCTCTTGTGTAACATTTTTTGGATGTTATATTTCCTAGTGTGGAGATAAAGTGGTGCGCTACTCTTCTTGGAGTTTTGTCTTGGCATTTGGAAGATATTTCTTGGTAAACTAGGGTTTTGTCTTGCTAGAATTGAAATTTGTAAGGAATTTTCTGCAATAATTGGTGATTTCTTCTTGTTTCAAGTTATTCTTGTCTTAAAACCCTTGGAGGAGTATAAGGGAATACACCCTCCACCAAGTTCATTTTAATTGCTATTGGATAAATCATTTTTCAAAGGTTTCTAGGAGAAGTACAAGGGCGTACACCCTCCTAGATTTACCTTTCTAGGTCTTGCATACTCTAGGATGTAAAAGGGGTTACACCCCTAGAGGAGTTACAAACCTATCCTTAAAATGAAGACTCCATAACCCATTGGCAAGTCACTAATAATTTTTTTCATTGGAGAAATAAATTACTTGCTTTGGAATGCGTGATTTTATGAGATATTGAATTTGTTTGAAGTGGAATCAATTATTTTCCTTAAAAGCTTGCTTGAGCCACTATGGAACTTTGATTGGTCAAGGATATATTACTATTGTTAAAAAATTATGCTATATCCATTAGGTTTGCAACAAAATCATTTAAATTTATTTCTCTTACTCACTATTCAATCATCAGAAATTGCTAAGAAGCTGCCATAGTAATCTATTGATCATTGTGGATCTTTTGGGTGGTTTACTTGTTATTTTTGGTGGTTGAATATTGTTGTTGTAGAATTTTTTTTCTACATCCATAAGGCTTCCATAATACTTTGTTGATAACTTCATCTAACATCCCTAATTCACCGTCAAATGACGCAGACCCCTGAACCCTCGGGTCGAGGTCTGCGTAGGATCTTTCTAAATCTGCCCTTGAGTCTAATTGACACTTTGATTTCCCCTTGGGGAATGTCTCATACACTGACGGTGTATCCACAGGTCCTTATGAATTGAGCCTCTGTGACTGAACGCTAAGCGCCAACCCAAATCTCCTTGACCACAATAAAGTTGTGCCCCTTGCTAATTCGAGACTTCAAGTCTCACAATTTCGCAATCTCTGTTGTTGAGTTTCTCGGCCCTCTACTACTGAAACCCAAGATGTTGATTCACCGAAATGTTTGGTTGCGTCCTCCTCCATAGCCGTATTGCATTTCACGATTTCGGGAATTCTGGAACAAAGAACCCCTATCTCTTGTCTTCAAAAATGTTGAAATGTCGAACCCCGATGCATTCAGCAAAGACTGGCTCCCCAATGGGACTTTTCGTCGATTTGGAGTTTCGGACTTCACGTCTTCACGAATCCTGATGCAAGGCTTCTGGATCTCCGACCTTCGAAACCCCGAAACAGTCAACGAAGTTTTGACTCCGCCTAGCGATAAGTACGCCACCTGTCTTCTCCACTGTCCTCTATCTCTGACACGGATTCCTGCCACCTGTCACTCAAGCTTTCCGTCTTTCAGGACTTGAATGAACCTCCGACAGTCGTTCATCTACATTCCGGATTTACAAACCCAGATTTGCCGAAATGATATTGACAGCTCAACAGTCACGATCAATGATCCACATTGATTCCTAAACCACACAGGATGGTTTCGTCCAACCCGTATCCACCCTGCAGCTCCTCTGGATTCTACGGTCCTCGCGACTTCTTGAGTTCTCCATGGAGAATTTCAACCATCTGATTCACTCCTCCATGAATCTTTGTGAAACGAGCCAATGTTCTTTCACCGAGACTTAACCTTCTGCACTCTAGTTAGGCTCCCCGTCTTCCTTTGAAGTATTTCGATTTTCGTCCTCCCTTGAAGTGTTCAAAGGTGCTGACCCTCCTGAGCTTTCACTTGCAACTCAAGTCTCAAAAGGACCCCTACACGCACTCCTTGCGGCAGACTTTCAAATACTTCTAATTATTTGATTCTTCGACTTTGTGCACCTTCTGCGACAACAGTCTTCCTTTCTTCCACCTTAGTTAATAACTTCTAAGGTCTCAGCTAGCCTGTGCACACCTTGCACGGCTTCTGTGCTTCGTCTGCACTCTGCTAAAATGAGAACAATAGTAGCCCTCCTGAGCTTTCCGAGATAAACTCAGAAACCTTGTCAACGCACACCTTGTGGACATTTCTGCTGCACTCCTTGCAGGAACTCTCACTCAAGAAGAGAAACAATTGAAACTCATTCTCTTTCTCTCTCAGATTTCAAACATTCAACATGAAACCACACATATACAGCATTAAAGCAAATGCATAACAGAGAGAATAAAATAATTGTAGGCATACCATTCACCATGTATAAACAGAAAACATCATAACACCATGAAATCTGATTCAAAGATCCTTATATTATTTCAAGTTCCTGTACATGGTTTTTTTTTCTACAACTCTCTGCTACAACTCTATGCTATTGTTCTAATGATACTATGATACAAAGGCGAGGGTGTCTATATCTATTTTCCCTCCTGCTCCTAAAACTTTCTAATCTTCATTCAAACCTACCTACCTTCATTAACTGGGCTTAAATGCCTTTTACATTGACAGATGAGAGAAAATCTCTCCAGATTTGTTACAACGTCTAAGTATAAATGCAAGTACACCTTCTTCCTAACTATTACATTAATTCTTTAAGTTAAAAATTCAAAACGTTTGTTCATAAAAACGTGTTATTTTCCCATCTGTGCGTCCATCTGCTCTTTTGGCTAGGCGTGTGCTTTTCACTTTGTACGATGCTCCTGCATCATACTCCCTTGCTTGAAAATTTTCATGAACTCCTGTTCATGATCTCTTGCATGGTCTGTCCATGCTTTTGAATTTCTGCTTCATCTTCCCAACTGGCATCTTCAACTGGATGTCCCTTCCATTTGACCAAGTATTCAAAATACTCTTTCCTCCTGGTTTTCCTGCTAATCCTCTTGTCAATTATACTTTCCATCTGTGGATTTTCAGCTATAGGCATTTGTTTGGTCCACTAAACCTCTGTCTTTTCATCCTCTGCTCCTACTTTGTAAGGGTACAAATCCACAACATTGAATATCGGTGAAATTCTGATCCCATCGGGTAATTCAATCTCATATCCATTTGCCCCTAATTTCTTCACAACCTTGCATGGTCCAATATTTTTCATTTTCAGTTTGTTATATGTTCCCCTTGGGAAACTTTCTTTCCTTAGATGTGCAAAAATCAGATCATCGACTTCAAATTGAAGTTCTCGCCTGTGTTGATCTGCTCTGCGCTTGTACTCTTGATTTGAATTCTGCAATCATTCCTTAATTTGGCTGTGAAGCTCCTTCCTTGCTTCTGCAAAGTCCTCTGCACTAGCACTTTTGAATCCATTTTGTGTCAAACCTTTCAATTCAGAAACTCCCCTTGGTTGCATTCCATATACAATTTAGAATGGACTCTGCCCTGTGCTTCTATTAAGTGAATCATTATAAGAAAATTCCGTCTGTGGCAGAATGTGATCCCACTGACTGTGGTGTTCAGTCACTAAGCTCCTCAACAAATCTCCCAAGCTCTTGTTCATGACTTCTATCTGTCCATCCGTCTGAGGATGATATGTTGAGCTAAATGAAAAACTTGTCCCTAGATTCTTCCTTAAATTCCTCCAAAAATGTCCAACGAACTTGGTATCTCAATCAGAAACAATACTCCTTGGCAAGTCGTGAAGTCTGACGACTTCCTTGAAAAACAGGTTCGCAATATGAGTTGTGTCGCTGGTTTTCTAGCATGGTATGAAATGTGCCATCTTTAAAAATTTGTCGACTACCACAAAGATTGAATCATAGCCTCCTTGCGTTCCTGGCAGTCCCAATATGAAATCCATGCTCACTGCATCCCACGGCCTTTCTGGTATGGGTAATGGCTGATATAACCCAATGTTCTTCCTTTTCCCTTTTGTGTGCTAACAAATCCTGCATTTGTCCACAAATTTCTTAACATCTGTCCTCATCCCTAGCCAAAAAATGAGCCATTCAACTTTGAGAACATCTTATCATGACCGAAGTGTCCGGCCAATCCTCCACTGTGTTTTTATTTAGCAGATTCTCCCTCATGGAGCATTTTGGAATACATAGTTGATTGCCCCTGAATAATAATCCATATTGGATCATATATTCGGTCCATTATCTTCTGTCCCTGAGAATTGGATTCTCAGACGCCTCATACGCTTCTTTAAAATCTGGGTCATCCCTGTACATTTCTTTGAGGTTATCAAAACCCAAAGTTTTGACTCTAAATTCCTGCATAAGCAAACATTTCCTGCTCAAAGCATCAACAACTTTATTAGCAGTTCCAGAAATATGTTTAATCACAAAAGTAAAATTTTGCATGTATTCAACCCATTTAGCATGCTTTTGGTTCAACTTGTCCTGTTGAGTCACGAATTGAAAAGCGTGATTATCGTTGTACAAAACAAACTCCTTAGGAACCAAATAGTGTCTCCATTTCTTCAATGCTTGCATGACTACATAGAATTCTTTGTCATATGTTGAGTATTTGACCTTCGCTTCATTCAGTTTTTCGCTGAAATATGTGACCGGCCTATCATCTTGGCTCAAGGTCGCTCCAATTGCAAATCCACTAGCATCACACTTGACCTGGAACATCTTGCTAAAGTCCGGCAACACCAAAATTGGTTGCTCTGTGATCTTCTTCTTCAACAGATTGAAGTTCTTCTCTGCTTCTTCTGTTCAGTGAAAAGATTTATGTCTTTTCTTCACCGTATCCATCATCGGTGTGCTAATCGCACTGAAATTTTGAATGAATTTCCTGTAGAAACTAGCTAAACCATGGAAGCTTCGAACTTCAAACACACCTTTCGGTGATGGCCAATTCTTAATCTCTTCTACCTTATCCGAATCCATTTTCAACTCATCTGCAGAGATAACAAAACCCAAATAAATGAGTTATGTCCTCATAAATGACGATTTCTTCATGTTTATCAGCAACTTCTCTTGTTGTAATCTCCTCATCACTGTAGCTAAATGCTTCAAGTGTTTTGCTTCTGTCTTGTTGAAAATCAGTATATCATCAAGACATACGATGATGAATTTCCCAATGAAATCCTTCAGGACTTCGTTCATCAATCTCATGAAAGTACTAGGTGAATTTGTTAATCCAAATGGCATAACAAGCCATTCATACAGCCCCTCATTCGTCTTGAATGTTGTCTTCCATTCATCACCTTCTCTCATTCGAATTTGATGATACCCGCTTTTCAAATCAATTTTTGAAAAAAATCTTGCTCCACTCAAGCAATCCATCAAGTCGTCCATCCTTGGCAATGGAAATCTGTATATGATGGTAATATTATTGATTTCCCTCCCCCAGATGGGGTGCCACGTCGCAAACTGGAGCCACGCAGGACAACGTCAGGATGCAACATTAATACATCCACCAGCGATCAACCCTCAGCCATTAACTAAGTATGAATCCGTGCAGCCACATCCAGGCAATGAGCCCCTTTGTGCAAGTGATTGGTACAATGCACTAGTGCACTCAGCAGCAAGCCTTAATGGCTATGGCGGTCACAGTTTCCCTCCTCCTTATCACCCGCCTTGATAGAATTGAGAGACATTCGCCCATCGCAGCATCGAGTGCAGAGTTAATTTCACTAGAGAAGCAGTTTGGGGACCCTTTGAAGCTCTGGAGCAGAGCCTTCCACCCGCAAGGAACCCTGGTCATATCCAGGGTCTCCACCGTGCCCAGAGCACGAGGTAAGTCGTGCAGGGGTGCCGCTTGGTACACAGTAGAATCTCGCTGCCAGCGACAGAAGAAATTTGAGCAGGCGTTAGCCATGGTGTCCTCCCAAAGGCGTAAGAAAACATGAATGCCTCCAATGGAATACGTGGAAGAGATTACCTTGGAAGACGCCATGCAAAGCTATCCCAAGCTCCCTCTGTTCACAGTCCAGACAATTGGAATCCACCCACTGATTTTGGCACAGATGACAAGCTTCCGCCTTCGGGAAAACTACTTGGCTCCAACGCCAATAGCCCAGCGGAGAATTTTACCACCTGCTATGTAGAAGAAGAGACCTTGTCCCGCACACAGGGAAGCAGAGACTCACCCCCCAGTGCACCTATGGAGGCGGTGACCCAGCTTTCCAACCAACCGGCACATGCAAGTGAGGGAGAAACAGGGCCCATTCCCCCAGCCTCCGTCGACAGCCACTGGCAGGACCATCACCCCTTCACCAACTCGGGGTACCTCACTCTCATCTTTGACATGAGGAGTTTGTTGGACGACCAAGTCTTTCGCATCGCCTGAATCAATCAACGACTCAACATGTTGTTTGCGACTCATTCCAAAACTCTTCCCAAACGGCAATGCCCAATGTGCGCGCAGGCTTACGCACTTCCAGCGGAATGGAGAAAGCACGGGGACGAGGACGAGCTCACCGGATAAGAAGTTCAATGATGTTCTTAGTTAGGAATATTTTTTTCTGTTTCCGAACTAGAATTTTGCCCAGTTAGATCTTAGTTATTTTGCAACTAGTCTTTGGCATACAGTTTAAACTTGATGGTTGACAGTCCTGGTTTCCTTCGGGAAGGACGGTACTCTGATAGTTTTGTTTACTGGGAAACAAATGGCATAGGATTCCAAGTTGTCTCGGTTTCCTGTTTAGGCGGGACAACTGGCTTCGTAAACAGTCATTGTAACTTGATAATGATAATATAACAAGTCCTATCCTNTATATATATATATTATTCATTTCCCTTGAGTCTGTACACATTCTCCAGCCTCCATCTTTCTTTGGGTTGAGCACTGTCGGAACAACGCATGGACTCAAGCCCTCTCTAACCAATCCTTTGTCCGTTAAATCCTGGACCTGTCTCTTGACTTCCTCATTCTCTTGCGGCATCAATTTGTACGTTGCTTTTTTTGGTAAACTGGTTCCAGGTATAAGATCAATGTGATGGCTTATACTTCTGATCAGTGGAAACGAACAAGGTAGTTCGTCCACTACTATATCAGTGAACTCTTCCAGCAACTTTTGGATTTCTTCTAGTAAATCATCCACTCTTGTACTGGTCAAAACAATTACAGGCTTCCTGACCACAAAAAATTGTGTGTCTTCCTTCTTCTTAACCTCATTAAGAAGTTCCTTCCCACTCATGAGAAGTACAGTGTTGCTTACCTCTGGTTTCACTTCTTTATCCTTAATTGGCAACAACATGTGAGTTCTCCCATTCTTCTCCAGGGTCTATGTGTTCTTTCTCCCATCATGAATCACATTTCTGTCATATTTCCACGGTCTACCCAACAATAGATGACAAACATCCATGAGAATGACATCACATAATATTTCATCCTTATATCCTCCTATTTTAAATTCAACTAAACACTGTTTAGTAACATTTACCCGATGTCCTTTTTGTAGCCATGAAACTCTATATGGGCTTGGATGTACAATAGTCTCCAACTCCATCTTTTCTACCATCTCTGTAGATATGAGATTGTCTGTGCTACCGTTGTCCACTATGACTTTGCATACTCTGTCTTTGGTATTGCAAGCAGTCCTAAAAAGACTGTTTCTTTGGGCTGGGTTCTCTATCCCCTCCTCCAGCTTCAAGAGAAATTTCCTCATCATTAAGGATCTTCCACCCTCAGCATCTTCTGCCTCAACATTCCATCCTTGAGCTTCAGCAATGTGAGTTTCACCACAATATTTCTTCTTATCTAGACACTCATAGGATTTATGTTCGATTTTCCCACAGACAAAGCACTTCACTTCACCGCCTCTGCCTCTTCCTCTTCCTCTAGCTCGAGGAAAAGTATTTCTATCGGTATACTGCCCTCTCTGTGAGTTTCCCCCTCTCTCATGTTGAGTCTGAGGTTTCTTCCCTTCTTCTTTAGATTTTTGAGTTATGTCTTGGGCAATTGCTTTGCCTCTAGCTTGACTTCCACCTCGGCCTCTTTGACCTTGTTTTTAGCTCATCTTCTCTTCATCTTTTAGAGCCATCTGATAAGCATCCTCCACATTTCGAAGGTTTATCATGCTCATCTCATCTTGAATGTCATATCGCAGACCATTCATGTACCTGGCCACCTTTTCATCATCGTTTTCTCGATGACCTACTCTGATGTTTATCTTGTAGAAATCTTCAGTGTATTCCTTCACTGACATCAGCTTCTATCTCAAATTTTGCATCCTCCGAAACAGAGTGATTTGATAATCCTTGGGTATGAATTTGGCTTTCATATTTTCAACCATTCTATCCCAGCTCTTGATTTTATGCTTTCCCTTGTAGCATCTGTCAGCCTGCAGTTCATCCCACCATAGTGATGCATGCCCTTTAAGTCTGGTAACGGCATGTTTGACGTTCTTGTCTTCCTCGACATCCTCATAGTCAAAGTATTTATCCAGAGCTCTAATCCAATATAGAAGCTCTTCAACATCTAAGTTTCCCTCATACATGGGAATCTCCATCTTTGCTTTGGCACCTATCCTTGCAACAACCCTGAATAGGTGTTCATCCGCAACATCTTCAACTGCAACTTCTTATCCTTCGTTTCCAGCTTCATTTTCACTGTCAGCCTCGTTGATATCCCCAGCGTTAATTGTGCGCCTCTGTGTTGTCTCCATGGCATCAAGCCTAACACGTAATTCACGCATTTATCTTTCCACTGTTAGATCAGGGATTGGACTATCTCTTCTTCTCAACGGCATGGTTGAAAATGTTCCTCTTTTCCCTGCTACAGAAAGCAAAGAACTTGTTCTGCACTCTGATACCACAACTGACTTAGACCGTCAAACCCTCGGGTCAAGGTCCACGCAGGATCTTTCTAAATCTTCCCTTGAGTCTAATTGACTCTTTGATTTCCCCTTGGGGAATGTCTCATACACTCACGACATATCCACAGGTCCTTATGAATTGAGCCCGCGTGAACGAATGTCAGGCGCCAACCCAAATATCCTTGACCACAATAAAGCCGCGCCCCTTGCTAATTTGGGACTTCAAGTCTCGCAATTTCGTGATCTCTGTTGTCGAGTTTCTCGACCCTCTACTGCCGAAACTCAAGATGTCAATTCACCGAAATGTTTGGTCGCGTCCTCCTCCATAGTCATATCGCGTTTCACGATTTCGGGAATTCCAGAACAAAGAACCCCTATCTCTTGTCTTCGAAAATGACGAAATGTCGAACCCCAATGCGTTCAGCAAAGACTGACTCCCCAATAGGACTTTTCGTCAATTCGGAGTTTCAGACTTTGCGTCTTCGCGAATCCTGATGCAAGGCTTCCGGATCTCCGACGTTCGAAACCCCGAAACAGTCAACGAAGTTTTGACTCTGTCTGGTGACAAGTATGCCACATGTATTCTCCATTGTCCTCTATCTCTAACGTGGATTCTTGCCACTTGTCACTCAATATTTCTGGCTTTCGTGACTTGAACGAACCTCCGACAGCCATTCGTCTACACTCCAGATTTACAAACCCTGATTTGTCGAAATGATATTGATAGCTCAACAGTCACGATCAATGATCCACATTGATTCCTGAACCACACAGGATGCTTTCATCCAACCCTTATCCACCTTGCAGCTCCTCTGGATTCTATAGTCCTCATGACTTCTTGAGTTCTCCACGGAGAATTTCAACCATCTGATTCACTCCTCCATGAATCTTTGTGAAACGAGCCAATGTTCTTTCACCGGGACTTAACCTTCTGCACGCTAGTTTGTCTCCCCATCTTCCTTTGAATTATTTCGATTTCCATCCTCCCTTGAAGTGTTCAAAGGTCCTGACCCTCCTAAGATTTCACTTGCAACTCAAGTCTCAAAAGGACCCTTGCGCTCACTCCTTGCGGCAGACTTTCAAATACTTCTAAGTATTTGATTCTTTGACTTTGTGCACCATCTGCGACAGAAGTCTTCCTTTCTTCCACCTTAGTTAATAACTTCTAAGGTCTCAACTAGCCTGCACACACCTTGCACGACTTCTGTGCTTCGTCTGCACTCTGCTGAAATGAGAACAACAGTAACCCTCCAGAGCTTTCCGATATAGACTCAGAAACCTTGTCAACGCACACCTTGCGGACGTTTCTACTGCACTCCTTGCAGGAACTCTCACTCAGGAAGATAAACAATTGAAACTCATTCTCTTTCTCTCTCATATTTCAAACATTCAACATGAAACCACACATATACAACATTAAAGAAAATGCATAACAGAGAGAATAAAACAACTGTAGGCATACCATTCACCATGTATAAATAGAAAACATCATAACACCATGAAATATGATTCAAAGCTCCTTATATTACTTCAAGTTCCTGTACATGGGTCTTTTTTCTACAACTCTCTGCTACAGCTCTATGCTATTGTTCTAATGATACTCTGATATAAAGGCGAGGGTGTCTATATCCGTTTTCCCTCCTGCTCCTAAAACTGTCTAATCTTCATTCAAACCTACCTACCTTCATTAACTGGGCTTAAATGCCTTTTACATTGACAGATGAGAGAAAATCGCTCTAGAGTTGTTACAACGTCTAAGTATAAATGCAAGTACGCCTTCTTCCTAACTATTACATTAATGCTTTTAAGTTCAAAATTCAAAACGTTTGTTCATAAAAACGTGTTCTTTTCCCATCTGCGTGTCCATCTGCTCCTTTGGCTAGGCGTGTGCTTTTGGCTTTGTACGATGCTCTTGCATCATCAAAGTTCATGCTTAAGTATTGGAAAGTTATCTACTATTTTAGTACTGCATTGTCCAATAACTATTTGTTAATTTTGATGGTTAAATCTACAGTAACTAGTTCTTATTCTTTCTTATATATATTCGTGTTTACTGCTGCAATATAAGACAACAAGATTCACTTGCTTGTCCACTTGATTTTTGGGCTTGTATCTCGATTGTGTGTCTTATATCGGGCATGTGTAACACTTTGGTGCAGGTACTCAATTCTATGGTAACCATTTATCATCATCAAGAGTCATTTCCAATATCTCATACATCTTCCATCATTGACCTAATGGGTTCCTCTAAAAATATCTTCATCCTCTGTCTCAATCCGCCTAGGGTCACCCGAGATTCCCCCCTTAAAGTGATTTCATCATCTCAAAAGCAAGGGGAGTACCTATATAAGGCGACAATGGGTAGGTATTCCTATATTTCTTTCCATCTTATGGATTGGGTCAGGATTTTCCCACCCTACAATTTGTGCGATAACAAGACCCATTCTCTCTTTTTTTTTACTTTCCCCCTTCTTTGGAAATCCCCCCATGCTAGGGGAGTTTACTCAACCATTTTATTGGGCTACATGCACATTATCCCTTTCTCCATGATCAACATTTTTATTCAAAGTGAAATTTCTTCCAGCATTTGCCTTATCGGTCCTTCTGCAAACTTTCTTTCATCCTCACTGAAAGAATCGGTGTATTCCACAGTGAATTCAACAATGTAGCCTTCTTTTACTTGATAAAACCATAAATCAATGGCTAAGGTCCACTTATTATCCAATGCTTTCATTTATTCAATCTTGGATTGATCCCAAACCACTGGATCTAATGAACACACCGGAGAATTGGTAGCATCTTTCCTTTTTACCCATTCATGCAATAGACAAGGAAATTCAACAAAAAAAGCTCATGCATATCAGAGTAAAAATACATGTCTTTCCATTGTTTTTCATTCACCCTCAATCCTTGAGTCTCTTGCAGGGAAAACTCATGTTATTTTGCCTCGACCCAATCTTGAATTTCCTCCTTAGAGGGATTCCACTTCATTTATTTCCTTCATCGTTCCTGACAAGACTTTTGAGTCCCGACAGTGGAACCATTTTTTGGGTGTTTTGATCCATTCTTGCACGCGTCCTTCTCAGCGTTGGGGAGTTTAGACCTAGGGTTCCTCCAGAGTTGTCCAAAAAAACCCTAGAGCACCAGCATATCAATCATCGGCCAAGGCCAAGAAGGTATCACTTGATATGCAGAGAGGATCACATAGATCATAAGGTCTTGTGACAAGGATGAAGGATAAACACATGCAAATTTATCAGGATTTACATCCATGCAACTCATATTTGACAAATTATTAGGACTAAGAATTAAAACAATACACACACATATTCAACTCATACATGATAGACACAGAATGGATCAAGATTGTCTCATCTTTATTACTTGAACCATTCCATCACATCAAAGATGTACATTGAGCATGGTAAAGGCCTATGATATACATAGAACTTCATATCTTCTCTATATAAATCCTCATAATTACAACATATTGCACAATGTGCCTTTGCTCAAAACTCAGACATACAATAGACATAGATCTATATTCAAAAGAATTATAGTATTACAACTAGCTCAGAGCGAGATCAATACTAAGGACTCAATGAATCTCTTCTCCTCAATATCTAACTAGCTAACCAACAAACCTTTTTTATGATATTAATGCTTCATTTTATAGATTTCTTTGTTGGGGAGCGTTATCTCTTTCTTCTTTTCTCCACTCATTTTTTAGAAAAAAACTCCTTGCACACTTTTGGTGTCTAAAAACGCTCCAAATAGACTTTTTGTATCAATGTAAATCTTAATTTCCATGCCAAATTGTCCTCTGGTTGTACCAAGTTCTCGTATGTTGTTGGAAGTAATCATTTGGGAATATTTCTTGATGTCTTTAATATTGGCACACAACTAACAAAAGTTGGTCTGACACACACTCTATGTAATTCCTCGTGCATTTCCTTAGGCATGCACAAAACTATGGAATGAACGCGCACAACTTCGTTTGTGTGCGCACACAAAATTGAACCCAAAAATTTGGGTGCCAACAATGAGTCCATTGAACATGAAATTGCATCAACACCACTGCTTCCTAGATGGGTTTGTTCAACATGAGAAAGAGTCGGTGATCATATAGATCAACTTCGTACATGTTCACAATTCCAGTGAGCCTCCTATCTTTTGGATCAAATTTTAGAGACTCGTGATCCAAAAAAAATTGTAGAAGCTTCTAGCCATCCAAATTGGGACATGGCAATGAATGAAGAATATCGTTCCTTAATGATGGATGATACTTGGCATTTTGTACCTCTTCTAAAAGGAAAACAATTTTTCACGTGTAAATAGGTACATAGAACTAAGTATGCAATAGATGGAAGTGTTGAAAGACATAAGGCCTAGTTAGTTTCTAAAGGATTATCTCAAGTTGAAGTAATTGACTACAATAAAACCTTTTCCCCATAGCCAAAATGAATTCTATGTACTTTGTTTTAGCCCTTGATACCTCACATAGATGGGAGGTCCATCAAATGGATGTTAAATCAGTCTTCTTGCATGAGTATCTACAAGAATAAATCTACATATAACAACCTCATAGTTATGTTCATAATGACTCTAGCCTTGTATGTCTCCTTAAGAAATATCTCTATGGTTTTAAGCAAGCTCCTCGACCTTGGTATGCTAAAATGGATAGTTTTCTTCTTGACACGATATTTTCTAGAAGTTATTTTGACCCTAATGTATATACCAAGACACTAGAAATACGTCTCATAACACTTTTTCTTTATGTTGATGAACTTATCCTCACTAGTAGTGACCCTAAAATTTTAACCCGTATGAAATCCATCTTTAAGAAGAAATTTGAAATGAAAGACTTAGGCTATTTGCATGATTTCTTTGGCCTCTGAGTATTGCAAACCAAGGAAGGAATTTCCCTTTACCATTCTAAGTATGCATGTGACCTTTTTCACCACTTTTACATGGAAGATTGTAAACCAACCCCTTCTCCCTTATAGTTTGGAGTCAAACATGTTGCCACTTGTACTACTCCCGAAGTCGATGCCACTTTGTATTGTCATTTAGTTGGTATCCTTTTGTATTTGACTCATATATGTCCTTATATTTCCTTTTATATTGGTATTATTTATTGGTATATGTAAACACCCCATGAGATCCATTGGAAAGCAACAAAAAGGATACTTCAGTGTATTTGGGGTACAATTTAGTTTGGGGTATGTTACAATTCAGGGGGGACTCCTTTGTTGGTTTGTTTCATTGATTCATATTGGGTTGGCGACCTTGATGATCAAAATTCTATTGTAGGTTATGTTTTTAGACTTGGTTCCCGACCTGTCACTTTGACTTGTAAGAAGCAAGAGGATATTTCTCTTACTTCAGAAAAATTAGAGTACCAAGCAACAATTAATGCAAGTCAAGAAGCCGTGTGTCTTTGATAGATCCTTTCGAAGTTTGGATTCTAGTAGCAACATCCGAACACCCTATGGTGTAACAATCATAGTTCCACCAAGTTCGCCAAAGATCCGGTTCAACGTCAATGCAGGAAACACATTTAGCTACAAATTCACTTCATCAAAAAGTTCATTCATGATTATGATATCGAAGTGCTCTTTTGTACTATAGATGATCAAGTTGCAAACATTTTCACAAAGTCTCTTGTAGAAGAAAAGTTTTCCAAACTTTCATCTATTGTTAGAATTTCAAGAAGTTGTGATTAAGGGGGGATAAGCTCTAATTCCTCACTCCTTCTCCTATTGTTTCAACTTTGTAAATATTTCAATCTTATCCCAAGTTGTTCTTAAAGGGGGATGTTATGATATTTAGACACCTAGGAGTTAGTTAAGATCAACTTGGTCTAATATGTCTTTAGGTGAAAGTGTGTTTCTTTAGTATGAATTTGTAGTTATGTAATCCAATCGTAAGGATATGTTCTAAAAATAGAGTGATATGCAAGCTCATACTCTCCTAAATCTTAATGACTATATTGATCCATGTATTAACACCTGATTGGTCCATGATCTCTATTTAAAGAGCATGGAGGGTCAATTTGTTGATGATTTATTGTGAGAAATTCTCTTGTAAAATATTTTTTCTTTTGCATTAATATATTGCCTCCAGTGGCCGCGTTGGTTGGGGTCATGGACTATTTCCCTCTTTGAAGGTTTTAACCACATGAAAACATTGGTGTTATGATTTTCGATCTGGTTGTCCGAGCGGTTTCTTAAGGTGTTCATCTAATGTGGGAATACCTTGTTTTGACGAACATTTATAAATATTTTGATACAACCAATACAAGTTTGTTACATTATTTTTAAGGAAATGAAATTTGTTAACAAAAAGACAAGATGTTTATATCACAAGCCAAATATGTATTAGAGTTAATTAAAAAATTCAAGATGGAAAATTGTAATGTCAATTGAACATCGATGGATGTAGGATTGAAAATTCTAAAATATATAAATGAAATAAGTTTATCAAGTTGTAGGAAGATTGATTTATCTTACAACATCCATACCAAATATGAATTTTGCAGTTAGTACGTTGTCAAGATTTTTTAATTGTCTCAAGATGGGGAATTGGAATGCAATAAAGAGGTTGTTGAGATATATCACTAGCTCTTTGAATTTTGATATTGCTTTCGAAAATAATGAAAAATATATTAAGATACTGATCCATAGGGGATTGTGTCCCCGAGGTGTAGGATAGTCAGTGATAAAGTGTGTTGTTAAGGAACTCTATGATGTTAAAGTCATTGGTTCGAAACCTGCAGGGACAAAAAATCCATCCATGTTAAGGGTTGGTGTGGCTCAGGTGGGGTGTGATTCCTGGGTGATTTTGACGGCTTGGATTCCCCTAAGTCGTGGTTTCTCATCCACAGGCTAGTCCCACAGGTCACAGACAAACTAGCAAACAAAAAAAAAACATAGGTGATTGCTTAAGACCAACTTGGTCTAATGTACTAGTCATTTGTGCTTTTAGTGTGCTTTTGTACTTTAGTTACCCAATAGTCATTATTCTATGTTGTGCACAAGTGTTCTGACAATCCTGTTATTTTAAATTTTATTGACACTTAATTTGTGTTCTTTCACATCAATAGTCCATGATATCTATGTAAAAATCATGGAGGATCACTTGTCTAAGAGATAGAGAGATGGTAGATAGTGATGTATATGATGTGAGCTTCTTTGAGTAATAATAAAGCCTTCATGTTGTAAATATTAGTGTCTTGATATTTGATATATGTGTGAGTTATTTCTCTTTGGTGATCAACCCTCCGATTGTTAATGTGTTGATTTCTAACATGATATCAGAGTACTAGGGAGATTAACCTTTATTTTGATCAAGAATGGGGTAGCTTAGAATATATACAAAGGTTTTTTTATTGCAAGTTGAATATATGTTATTCATTTGCATGATCAAGCTTGGTAGTAGTCTCGAGTGTTTAAAGTGTTCTAGATCCATTCTTATTGATTTGAAATTGGACTTGTGAAGATCTTATAATCAAATTTTGAATATATGATTTTGTTGTTCTTTTTCTCATAGATATATGCCTTGTGGATAAATTTTGATCATTTTGTTGCATCCATAATGTTTGTTTTAGATAGGTTTCCCCTCTGTTTCACTCAGAAATGCCTTCATTTTATTGAGACGTAAATATTTTCCTCTAATGAGCCATGGACATCTATTTTAAAAAGGGGGAAAATACTAGTTTAGTGAGTTTTGACTTATATTTATGGTGGGTTTCTTGGTTTTTTCAATGTGCTCCTAATTTTTGCAATTTGTGGTTGTTGTTTTTCTTTGTGTAGGTTTGTGCATTGATTGATAGTATTTGTTTTGTTTCTTCTCAATTATGTGGTTGAGTGGTCCCCGAGGCTCCCTTTTGTTATTGGTTCAATGGAGGTCGAGATTTGTGTTAGCATAATCCTTCTGCCTTGGCTCATGGGATCCTCCTACCATTGATTAGGCATTCCACATAGTCCAAGCTCCCAAAAAAGTGTGCTTCTTCCAAGTCAATCAATGCATACCCAAATCCTTTCCAATTTGATAATCTCTCATAGTGGGAGAAACCCCTCCTTGGAGCTCATACCACACACATGATTTCTCCTACTGTGGGAACACATTTTGCTAATGACCATATTTCTAAATGGTCGTCCCCAATTTTCTCATGATCCTTGACACAATTGACAATAAGACTTCACCACCCTTTGATACTAGTAATTCCTTTAATGACTATGCTAGGAGATGGTACCAAGGGATATGCTATAATCCACCATGTGGGTTCAACACACAAACTTTGACTAGAGACCATGCAAGCACTTGAAAATGGTTAAGATCCTATCAAGCGGCTTCCTTACCACATCATTGGATTGATTTGTCAAATTGATACCTTAGTGGCTTAGCCATATCACCCTTGTGCCACATCATCACAGTGCCAAAATAACACCTTGTCATGACCACACTGCCACATGGACTATTTACATGATCATTATGTCATGCCAACATTTTTCATTTTCATTGACCACATCAATAGCTATGGAAACACTACCAAATAAGCCTACCCAGTTAGAATTAATACGTTAGCCTTTTGTTGACCCCTCTACATTGTGTTTTCAGTTTTGGAAAGTGATTTTCAAATGGGCATGCATTTCTCATTTAATTGCGTTCCTTTTCAATGATGTATTTTTAGAGTGTGTATTATTTTGTGCTATATGCACTAGTGCAATCGGTTTATGGAAATTCCAGTGTCTAATTCACAAAAACTCCTCACTTAATAATCATTTTTGTAACTTTGAAGTGCTTATGTTGGTGATCTGAGCACCTTTTTTAGTGTCATTTATTTCATAGTGCACTATTTTTTTGTGTTCTTTGTAGTGGTATATTTGGTTTTATTTTTATATGCATCTAATTTCTATTTATCACTACAACCAATCTGAATGAGATTTGCCTAACTAGTACTGACTATTGCTCATGGAAATCCTACATGGAAGACCCATTGAGAAGTAAGGCATTGTTTAGGATAACCTTGGGAACAAAAAATGCACCTTTGGATCCCTTAAGAAATCCAAGTAGGGCAATAAAAATGACGAAGGTTGTGGAGCCAATGACATGCCAATCTCTGCATATCTCAAGTTTCATCTTCAAAGGATTGAAAAAATATATGCAACGTGGATCAAGTTTGATAAATGTTCAATACACATAATAATATCTAAGTTGATAAGCTATAAAATTATTCAATTGCTTTGGATCATGGTAATTTTAATCACATTGAAGATCATATATCAAGGTTCAAGACTTTGAGACTTTTGCTTGCAGAGTGTGATATGAAGAACCATGATGATCGAATGACACCATCCATACTTTCTAAACTTTGTGAACCTTACTATGTGTTTATTTTTTCATTTTATTCCATTAAAGAAGCTTTTAGAAATTCTTTTAAAATGCCCAGTTTTGAATCATTTTGTGAACAATAAATGTGAGAGTTGGGAAAGCTCTTGCACATTGGTGTCATTTCTATACATGCCAAGAACAAAACCTTAGTGTTACAATGAAAAAAAGTTCTAAAGAAGAAGTAGTCCAAGAATAACAAAAGGAATAAGGGTCCTAAAGCTAATGAACCTTCCCCTGCTCCAAACACTTAACAAGGAGTAAATTCATGGGGAAATAAGTCTAACAAATAGTATACCTTTTTATGGATGAGATGTCCATTTAGAATTGCATTGTTGAAAGAAGACAAAATCTTTTGAGGAAATCGTGAAGCAACACAACATAAAGATTGATCCTCCCCAGAAACCATGAAGCAACACAACATCAATATTGATCCTGCCCAGAAACCATGAAGCAATACAACATCGATATTGACTCTTCTAAAGGTCATTCACTTTTTGTTTCTCCCTACAACTTCAATGTAAACAATTCTTATGTAGATGAGTGAATATTAGGTTCAAGGGCCTACCACCAAAAGGAAAAGGGTAGAGCCACATTTTCTACACCTGATGGTTGTAAAAATATGCATATTTATGTTGGTGATAATATTCCCTTCTGAGTTGTAGGTCAGGAAATGTTTAGTTAGATGGTGGTGTTTTTAACCTTGTACAAAGTGTTCCTAATATTTCTTGCAATCTTATATTTATTTATCATATTACTCATTCTAGTGTAGTCAAAGGTGTAGATTTTTTGCCTCATACCATTCTAATAAAAGATGTAAAGGATCATCAATGTGTAATTTTGATGATTTTTTTTAGATTGTAGAAGTTTATCGGTTTTGGGTTTTGTCACTTATGTTCTGGTTTTTCAAGCACTCAAATTACTACTCACTTAAACGATTATGTAATTAATATTGGTGTAGGGCCTTCCTCTCGTTTCTTTCCAAGATGGTGTTTGTCTAGGGTGTGTTTTGAAAAAGCATCATTGAGATAGTTTTGATAAAGGTGACTCTAGGCATGTGCCAACTCCTTTGCAACTTGTTCATAATGATTTATATGATCCTTTACCCATTGTCCCCCTTTATGGTTCCGAGCATTTTTTGACCTTTATTTATAATTTTTTTACGCACAATTGGGTTTATTTTCTTACTTGTAAGAGTGAAGTATTGAATAATTTGTTTTCCTTCAAGGACCTTGCTAAAAAAATGATCATCACATTCATAGACTTCAATATGATAATGGAGGCAATTATGTTAACAATCAATTCCTTGTTTTTTTTTTCATTAAAGGGAATTTAGATGTAGTACATTGTCCCTTATACTTTGCAATAGAACAATGTGGTTGAGAGAAAGAACCAAAACCTAAAAGATATGGAAAATTGCATGATTTAGTCCATGAATATAGCCCCTAAGTTTTGGGATAAAGTCATTAATTGTGTAAATTACATATTCAACTACACTCCTACACAGGTTGTGCAAAATGTAACACTAGAAGAAGCATGGAGAAAATACAAGCCAAATGTTATCAACTTTCAAGTGTTTTACCACGAATTTAGGGCTCACATTCTATATAAGAAGCATAAGCTTTGCAACCCAAGAGTAAACACGGTATTTTTTGTCATTTTTTTGAAGATGTAAATGGCTATCTCCTTTATGAACCACTACAAAGATTATTCTTAGTAGAGATGTTCTATTTGATGAATGTCTCTTAAATTGTGACGCTTGCTCTACAATTGTGTTATATTTTGTCTTCAATCTGATTTTTACTTTTACTTCTTTGTTGACTTCTTCTTCTTCTATTCTCATGATTGTGTTTATGTTCTTTTTTTTTATGAAAATGAGGAGGAGGAACCTCCTACGTCTGCATGCTTCCTCTCCTCCTATAGTTGAGTCTATTGATCCTTCACTATAGTTCAACCACTTCCTAGATGAGTCAAATAGAGTCAATAAGTTGTTGGTTCTTCAGCTAATGATTTTGTTGTTCCTTGCTAACTCATTTTTAGATGCGACATTAAACATGGATGGAGGGGATAAGTATAATGCCTCATTCACAGCCAAAGGTTGTCATCATGTTAAATGCCTTAACTATTATTAAACATTTCTTCCAATTGTTGAGATGGATTCCATTCACCTTGTCTTTTCACTTACAACTTCACAGAGATGGGAGATCCATAAGACGGATGTTAAGTCTTCCTTCTTACATGGGGATTTACATGAAGAAGTTTATACCAAAAAAACCTCTTGGGTTTGTTTAGGGTGACTCTAACTTTGCTTTCTACCTGAAAAAATCTCTCTATAGACTCCAACAAGTACCACAACACCATGGTCTTTGTATGAAGAGATGAAGTGATTTTTACTTGTTTTCTAGATGCCATTTTGCCCCAATTGTTCACACAAAGTGAGTGGGTGATGAGTTTCTTATTCTAGTTTTGTATGTTGATGATCTCATTCTCAGTGGTAGTGATCCTCGTTTGATCATCCAAGTGAAGTCCAATCTTAGGAATTGGTTTGAGATGATAGACTTGTCATTTGCAATATTTTCTTGGCCTTTAAGTTTTGCAAACAAAAGAAGATATTTCCCTTTCTTAGCCTAAGTATGCCCTTGATTTCCTTCACAAAATTCATATGGATAATTGTAAATTACCCTAGACCCCTTTTTAGTCTACAATTAAGTTGTTTGGTAATTGATCCATGTTTGTTCATATCATTGGTCTATGATTTATATTTAAAGATCATGGAGGGTTACTTATCAAATATATGGAGAAATGATAGATAATGTTGTACTAGATGCAAGCTTTCTTTTATAAATAATACTGATTTTCCATTGCTCCATAGATGTTTCCCTCTCTGAATGTTTTACCATGTGTTTTGTTATACAAAACATTAAGTGATTTTGAAGTTAAAATTTGAACACATTCTTTAATTCCATGAGATATATGCATATATACTTGGAAAAACTTTATTCATTTAAAATTGTTACTTCAAATAATAATTATATTAAAAATAAACCTTCAATAAAATTAATTTTTAAACAATAAATAAATAAAAACCTTCAACAAAATTAACTTTTAAACAATAAATAAATAAAAACGTTCAATAAAATTAATTTAAATATTTAAGTTAACATAATTAATTAACTAACTCAAATAAAATAAAATGCATTTATCACATAACATTGGTGTGATAATATGAGACAATAAATTGAACTCCAAATTCTCATTATTTAAATATGAACAAATATGAAACTACAAAGAATGTCCACGTAATCAATTGTTAAACCCGTTTACAATTTCATGACAGGTTATATTATCTAAACACACGCAAATGATCTAGACTACTTAGATTTGAACAAATGCTCTACGATGGTAATAAGAAAGAATATAGGTAAAACAATTTAGAACATTGTTACAGATTCCGTTAGAACATTGTTACAGATTCCGTTGTAGTCTAGTTGGTTAGGATACTCGGCTCTCACCCGAGAGACCCGGGTTCAAGTCCCGGCAACGGAAAGTCTTTTAAATACTAATATCTTTTACTCTGTTGGTAATTAAAGAAACTGTAATACTCTAAAATAACTCAATTGCCCATATGGCCAGACTGCATTTGCCGAGCGAGTAGTTGGGAAAACTAATTTAATTAATGTATTATGCTTTTTTTTTTTTTTTTTTTTTAAGTTGAGATATACACTGTTAGATCTAAAATGTTTGAATTCTGTTTTAGTGGTGATTTTTTTTTATAGGTTGAGATATACACGATATACACTGTTTAGATCTAAAATGTTTGAAATCTAATGAGTATCTAGAATATTTAAATTTAATAGATATATTTTAATCTATACAATATTTATTATTTTGTTGTGGAGTGTATATTGATTATCTCAGATGGACATGCATTTGGCCAAATGCTTAGTCATAAAGGTTCCCAAGATCCACGATGTGATTTTAGTTTTATTTTTTATTTTAGTTCTACTTTCTTAAAATGGAGGTACTTTTTCGCTAGTTGTAAAGTGAGTCTTATATGGGATGGAATGGTTGAGACTTTTGATAGAAAGAAAAAATACTAAAGGGGTCAAGCAATTTTATGTCATTGAGCAAGACCACAATTTTTCACTTTATTATTAGAAATAATATTGTTCATCATGCTATTAAATATTTTTGCAAATTTTATTTAATTGTTGGGCACGATGTTGAAAGTTGTTGTACCCAACAAAGGATTAAAGAGCCAAGGGAGGAAAAAAAGTAAAGGTGTATACATTCTTTTATTCAAATTAAAAGTTTTGTATCTGTTGAGATCATTCTACTAGGGGACAATGAGACAGATCATTAGTGGTATGAGTCTCAGCTCCAGATCTATGTGAGCTTGGGGGAATTTTCCTTTTTCTCACTGGCCCTAGTGATATTGCCCATTCAAGATTCTGTACTAGCAGCTAGACAAGGCCACCCAAGTCTCACTAGCTAGCAACCTTGTCTAGGCAATGACACAATGCACATTCCATCTTATCGTCCAACTCCTCTGAAAGCTCCTCTTCCAGAAAAAATTATATCCATAGCTTCCTCCATTTGACCTTATAAGTAAGGGGAGTGAGTGTCAGCGGATCCTAATTTTCTTGCACTCTTTGTATTCCAAAATTTGGGTCAATTTGCCCCAAATTTGTTTTCAGCTATTAAAGATAGGTTTTTAGGTCTTAGCTTATAGTAGCACCTCACTTTATTTTACTTACTTTTTGCATTCCCAATAACCTAATCTTGTGGTTGTTTGTTGGACATTAATACAATTATCTTATCTTATCTTTTTTTATCTAAAGGATAAAAAAAGTAAAGGTTCCATTTAAAAATATAAAAATAAGTAACCCACAAATTTGGTTCCCAAGAAGTAGGGAACTTCATCACTTTTGGTGAGCTTGTTCTTCCACATCTTGCCAAAAGGATGTATTTAATAAAGGAGACACCAAAGTAATGAGACTCGCATGTTTAAACCTCTACTCCTAAAGTGTAATTGTTGTTAAACATGTTCACATGGAACATGAAGGATAGCTTCAAAGAGTGGAAATCTTGACAACAATCTTCAAGTATCCTTCATATAAGGTTTGAGGCTTCCCCTACAGAGGAATTTTCAGCGTCTCTTACATGGCTTGTTAGCATGAATTTGGGAAAACCTCACCCTTCTTCTTGGAGAGGAAATCCATATTCCATTATTGATGAGCTTTATTCAATTTCCACATACATGTCTCTTATGGATGTTTTCCATGGTTGTATTAATCAACCAACCTTATTAGCCTCTAAAAGTTATCAAAAAGTTCTTACATTATCCTTATGATAATAGACCTCTATTCATTTTTGACTTATCAATACTAACTAGCCAAGCCGAGAGGAAGAACAATGTTACCTCTCCCTTCTACATTCATGTCAAAGTTGGTGCTTTAATTGTAGATCTTGGTCTATAGTTAATATGATTGATCATGTCTAGTTGATATACGAGCATCATGATGAATGCTTGATTGGATATGCATGGAGGATGATCAATACATGGAGTGCACTTGAGGAGATGCAAATTTGGGTGCATGGGTAGCAAGATAACTTGCAAATGTAGGTGGGGTAGTCAGTGAAGAGAAGCGTACACACATGGAGTCTAAGAATGGGGTGCATAGTGGAAGTTGAATGATTGAACATGGGAAGACCAAGAGATGGACATATCATCGTTGGAGCAAGCCAAGAAAGGATGGATATGGAGTGTGTATGGAATGTTGCAGTGGGATGGTTGATTTAGTTGATTGGAATGCCAAGGGATGAAGTCAAGTATTATATATTGATGGAGAAAGATGGAGAATGGTGTTGGGTGTGAACACACCCTAGTTTTGTAATAAATCCCCATTCATCAAAGAAAATTTTGTAATTACTAATTGGAATCTAATAAACTTTGACCATATTGACTGACTAGCCACCTTAGGGGCACCGACCAAAGTTGATGATATTGTTAGAATATAGAATATGGTGTGCTCGTTTTACCATTGACAATACCTTCGTCACCCAACCATAGGTCGAAGCCTCCCTCCGACCACCTTAACCTTGACTAAGAATTCCTCCGAAAGCAAACCCTAGGCTAGATAGCCAAACAAAGGGTAGCGTACCTCTCTCCAGGGACAGCGCAACACAAAAGACTGATCAGATAGTCCCAAACCCTAGCCAAGAGATATTCAAGCCAATACTGAAAACTTCTTGTTGTTGCAGCTGCACAAGCAACTCTCCTCCAAACCTACGCACAAGACTGCAACTGTAGTGTGCACCAAAACTGGGAACTGCAATTCTGAGATGTCACAAATGAGAGCTGGTGCCCTGTATTTATAGTGGTTCTGCCAGTTTTGTTGGGGCCGACTTCTCCTTCTGGATAAGTGTTTATTCAGTATATTATTATTATTTCTGGCCGACTTCTTCTCTTGGAGGCTAATAACCTAATATAAATTATCTTCTTGAGCCGACAAGACTTATAAGGTTATTAGCCAACTCATTAGGGTTTCTCTTGCTTCCTGGAGTCTTCTATTCTCGTTAGGTTCACACGTGGAGGTAAATACCTTCGAAGCTACCATAATATTAACACTCCCTCCTAGCTAGAGAGGTATTTCCAGGTAATGGACTTGAGCACAAAACATACCATTTACCCAGTAGCATCAATATAGTCATCTAGACTATTTCATGACTAAATCATGAGCATCACCATCACCATCAGTTGCATCATCTCTCGAAACCATACTTCATCTGAGTAATTAAACATGATGTTGGATAAGTCATTCTCACCATAGAGTGATACAAGAGGAGTAAAAGCTCTGAACTGTTTTCCGTCTAGAAAATCTATGTTGATCATTCATCTGAATGATCATTATCTCCAATAAATTGTTGATAGTCTTCAAGGCAATTAGAACAAGGATAGAACAAGACTGTGTCTATTCATACATAACTACAATCCAAGTGGTTTACTACCAAACCAAGTAACACACAAGTACTTGATCAACAATCGTAATGGTTGCAAACATTGGAACATATCCACCACAATAGTCCTCCTATATTGTCATACAGTCTTCATAACAAACATTTGATAGCAATCTACATAGAAACAATATTATGATATATACTGAATTATTTGGGCCAATCTTTCACTCACATCTGTGAGCTCTAAAAGAATATCTGCCTCACGAACAGTGCATCACATCCACCATAGTAGTCTATATCTACTGTCCTCATAACAAACATCTGATGCCATCCTGCATAGAAAAAATATTGTTAAAGATAAACTGAATCATTTGGGCCAATCTTTCACTCACGTTTGTGAGATCTGAAAGAATATCTGCCCTCATCAACAATGGACTATCTGCCCTATTCTTCACAAACAAGGAAGAAGGATTATTTTTTATTTCTGAGCCTAGACCATTTCTCACCCTGGGCCATTCTTCCTACACTAATTAAAGTGCACCTTGGACAGAATGTATAAACCCTAAGAAATGTTTGGACCATTCCTCACCCTAGGCCATTCCTCCTCCACTAATTAAAGTGCACCCTGGAGAGAATGTATAAACCCTAAGGAATAACTGTCCCCGATTGTTGAGCCTGGACTATTCCTCACCCTGGGCCATTCCTCCGACACTAAACAAAGTGTAACCTGGAGAGAATAAGTCTGCCCTAAGGAAGAACTGTTTGGACCATTCCCCACCCTGGACCATTCCTCTGACACTGAACAAAGTTTAGCCTGGAGAGAATGAGTCTTCCCTAAGGAATGTTTGTCCTGCATCAACCTCCAAAACGAACCATTCTTCGAAACTGCTCACAACTGTGAACTTCGAAAGAATGACTGCCCGACAAGGCGGGCCATTCTACTTGACCACTACTCAGATTGACTGCCAAGAAGAATGACTGTCCTAGACCACTCCCCATGTTAAACACAATGGGAAGTTGTTGTCTATGATAGATCAGCAATCAGTCTGCCTCCCATGTTAACTACAATGGGAAGTCACTGTCCATCATAAATCTCAATCCACTTTCTGAACAGGAAAGCATCTGTCCAATCTGGACTATTTTTCAATTACAAAGATAAATGCTCCCTCCTAACCGGACAGTTATAAAAATAAATATTTTTCAAAAATATTTTTCGTACCTTCTCTTAGCTTGGAGAATCTTCCCGATCCCCGTCTTCTCTCGGAAATATACAAACTTGATTCTGGATAGAGGTTTTGTCAGGATATCTGTTGTCTTCTCATCAGTGGGAATATACTCGAGCTTTACTTCTCCTTCCTGGACTTCATCATGGAAAATGTAATGATTGATTTAAAATGTACTTTAGTCTAGAATACTGTGAAGGCTTCATGTAGATCTGAACAATAGAGTATATCATAGTTGGAAAGCTGGAACATATCTTTGTGGTACTTCTTCTGTCATCATGAGATCTGATCCACTGAGTAGTCATCTTGATGTTTATAGGAAATCTTCACCACGCTTTTGCTGTGCACTGGAGGTTCTACACCAAGTTGTCTTCTTCTTATCTGCATTCAGGAGTCTCTTTCTGGTATGCCTCAACGTCTTGAGATTGTTCTTCATATATACTTTATTCAATTTCTCTGGAGAACATTCTTTGCATTTATGTGATGTAGGATTCTAACTCATGGATGTTGCGGATGATATAATGACTCATGCAATGATATGTCTGGTGTACTGGAACAAGTAGTCATCATATTCTTCTCCCTCCATCTGGGAGAACCTATGGTTCTAGATCCTGCAATGCTTTCATTCATAAGTTTTCCATACATTGTTCTTCATCACGACTTCCAGTTCTTCTGCTTGACTTCTTTTAGTGAGTTCATATCAGGCTAGTAATCTTGTGATTCTTGATACAGTGACTGGTTGTACTGGTTTCTCTTTCTTCTTGGAATCTTCTTCTTCATGTTTTTCTTTTAGCTCTTGGGTCCATGGAGTTTCTTATAGTTTCCATGCCCTAGGGATTCCATTTCTTCCTTTCATCATGGAATCACGGATTTGGATGGACAACCAGGAATGATTTAAGGTTTCTCTTCGAAGAGGTCTTCTTCTGCGATTGAGTTGAACACGTACTGTTTTTCATGGCTGCTACCATGGATATATACATTTCATCATCTTCAATGGATCATAGGATTAGCTCCCTCCTAATCCTTGCTTCATGTAGGAGTGCATATAATCGGCTCCCTCCGTATGATAGAGTCCATACTTCCATCTACATCCTTATTGTCTTCTGCAATATATAATTGGCTCTTCTGTTTGACAGAGTCCATGCTTCCGTCTTAGTTGTCGTCATAAGTCTTTCTCCAATTCCTCTTGATGTCTGACTTCTAAGTCTTTTCATGATTGATTCGGCTTATCTTGCAGTGGCTTCCACATGATTTGTATTTCATCCCTTCATGTGTATTTTCTAATTCATTCTTATCTTGTTGTTCTTCCATAGGTATAGTTCTTCTTGAAACACATTATTTTCCAAGAGATAGATATACAAGATATGTACAAAGACGATGCAAGCAATATATGTACAAGGACGATGCAAGCAAGATATGTACAAGAAATAAGAAGAGTGTTGTTACCTTTTAGTAGAAGAAGTCTCTTCCATCCTGCTTAGTCTTCTTTGTAGGTTCCTTTTCTTCGGCAATCGATGCTTTGTGTTTCTCCTTCATTTTCTTTAACTCGGGACACTGATTCATGTAGTGACTGTACTTTTGACAGTTGAAGCACTGTATTTCTGAAATATATTTTCTTTGTTTTGGCTTCCTTCTTGAATCGAACTTTCTTCTGTCCCTGAAGTTCTTGAATATTGTTGTGAAGGCTTGATCATCGTACTTCTTTTGGGGTTTCTCTTTTGCATTGATCCCTGATTCTTCTTTAGCACAGCAAGTCCAAAGTTCTTCAAATGTCGGATACTCCTTCCTTGTGTTCATGTTTGCGGCAAATGCATCCCATGTCTTGGGAAGACCATTGAGTACTATGTTCGCTAATTCCTTTTCTGAAGTGATCTCTTCAATAGCTTGTAGTTGATCTCTTAACTGGAAGATCCTTACAAAGTATGATGTTATGATTTCGTCATCATTCATCTTCATGTCACGGATCTCATTCTTCAGACTCATGACTTGTCCAATGTTTCTGATTGAGAAGAGATTTATTAGGGCATCATACATCTTCTTCGATGAGTCAAGATGGGATATGTAGGGTATCAAGTGGTCTTTTATGGAATCCACTATGATACTCATGGAATTGATGTCAACATCTTTGACCTTCTCCATAGCTGCAACATTCTGCGGTTCCTTCTCTTCTTCTTCTTTAAACTTTGGCTTCACGATCTTTCCTTTCACAATATCCAACACTTTATTCTTAGCAAGGATGAGGTCAATCCTTGTCTTCCATGCTCTGAAGTTAGAGGCTCCATCTAGCTTGTTCTCGGACTTCATAGAGTTCGTCATGGCTTGCTTGACTTGGTCAAACCCTAGATTTGACCAGAAATCCAAACTTCACGCCTTGGCCTTCTAAGAGTACCAGGAGATGCGTTGGGCTAGGGCACACTGATCTATCCAGAGATTAGGTCAATATCGTCACTTAAGGTGCCTCGACAAGAGGTTTAGGGTTTCTGCAACTGCTTTTGTTGGTAACCCTAGCTGCAGTGCTTTTGGAAACTACTCCTGCTAGTAACCCTAGCGGAAATACCTCAACGAGCTCAATATCTAGCGGTTATGTTTCCTTCCAGCGTTTTAGGTTGACTGAAGGGGTGGTGGGCCCATAACCTGTTAGAATATAGAATATGGTGTGCTCGTTTTACCATTGACGATACCTTCGTCACCCAACCATAGGTCGAAGCATCCCTCTGACCACCTTAACCTTGACTAAGAATTCCTCCGGAAGAAAACCCCAGGCTAGATAGCCAAACAAAGGGTAGCACACCTCTCTTGAGGGATAATGCAACACAAAAGACTGATCAGTTAGTCCCAAACCCTAGCCAAGAGATATTCAAGCCAATACTAAAAACTTGTTGCTGCTGCAGCTGCACCAACAACTCTCCTCCAAACCTGCACACAAGACTGCAACTGTAGTGCGCACAAAAACTGGGAACTGCAATTATGAGATGTCACAAATGAGAGCTGGCACCCTGTATTTATAGTGGTTCTACCAGTTTTGTTGGGGCCGACTTCTCCTTCTGGATAAGTGTCTGTTTAGTATATTATTATTATTTATGGCCGACTTCTTCTCTTGGAGGCTAATAACCTAATATAAATTATCTTCTTGAGCCGACAAGACTTCTAGGGTTATTATCCAACTCATTAGGGTTTCTCTTACTTCCCAGAGTCTTCTATTCTCGTCAGGTTCACACGTGGAGGTAAATACCTCCGCAGCTACCATAGTATTAACAGATATCATCTACCTAGGCTATAAAAGATATCGGTTAAGACATGGAAATGGTTAGAAATTACTGGATTTATATTTCTATGCAATGGTGTTTTTCTTTGCCATTGATAATAATGATTATTTTCCTCCTTTGGCTATGGATGTTCCTCTAGTTATATGGGATATTTCTCGCATAACTTCTAGTGTTCATGGATGATTTCATGGAATTATTTTGAGATAAGTGGTTTGGTGTTCAAATTTATGTATTGTTATATGTTGTCTTCTTTATTGAATAGTGTTTGGTAACCATAATAACCAAAAAATAGGTGTTGAGTTGATATCTTTTTTTAATATTTATGTTTATTTTTTTTTAGAATGGAGTAAGTTAGCTTGAACAATGTCCAGATAGGTATTTGTTAATATTTTTTTATAGGTTGAACCACTTTTGGACTCAACATTTGAAGGGCATTCCAAGTTCAAACTGATTTCAAAGCAAGATGGAAACCACTAGAGAACATTAACCATGCTTCTGGGGGGAAATCCTAGTAGTAGACTCGAACACTGCTATTTACATGATGACCCGCAAGAAAAGGGTTGTTGAGTTTGAGGTCACTCAAGACCAACCATGATATAAGAATTCAAGATCTTTCTAATGACATAAAGAGCACTCAAAATGGAGTTCGTATGCAAAATTTATGACCCCGGGAGGTTTACATTGCAACTCAACTTCATAGGGTTTCTACCAATTTTGTCTTTCCAAATTTTGGGGTTAGGGTTTTTGTATTAAGGTTTGTGTCTTTTAGGTTTTTCATTGCATATTGTAATATATGAGGTTTTCACCTCTTGTTGTGTGGAATTTTGAAAATAAGTGTAGTCACACATCTCTTCTTTGAGATAATTACTATCATCCTTAGCCATTGCATATATACAATACTTTTCACCCCTCCTTAGTTAATAGAAATTGGTTTTCAATATAACACTCTATTTTTCATTACTATTTGTGTACATCTCTTCCTCTGCTCATTCAAATCTATATCAATGGCATTAGAGCATTTTTTTTGTAATACCTTTCCCCTCAAATGAGGTTAAGATAAAGGAAATAGGCCTCCACCTTCTTTTCCAGTCCAAACAACCTTAGATGACAACCAAGAATGATGATTGAGAATGTGATTCTACCAAGTTATTTCTCTAGGAATCCCTTGAGTGTTAAAGGAATGAGATGGTAGATTGGTTCATCCAAATCCTTAGTGAGTCCTAACCATGATAAGCACACCTTCCATAAACAATGCTTTCATAGGAATGACACGCTATAATAATTTCGATTTTACTCTATAATTTGAAGGTAAAATAGACGTAGAAGCTTTGGAAAAACAATTAGATTAGTTAGAAAGTATTTTTTTGTCAATAACTTTTCCAACAATGAAATTATTACTATGTCACTCTTGAACTCTCACCCCCATGTCAAGCACTAGTGGAAAGTATACAGTCATCCAATGAGAAAAAAATTGAAATGTTCGAAGGGATGTAAGGACTTGCTTGAGGGATTTGTAGATTCCCTCAAGTAAAAATATTTTCTTGCCAAAAATCTATGATGCCTAGAATATGAGATGGACAACCTTGAGCTATGCTCTAAACTAGTCTATGAATGAGTACACTAATGCATTCCATACCTTCTCTACAAAAATAATATTATATACCCTAAGTAAAACAAAATTTGAAAATACCATATTGGCCTACACAAGTATATCTAGACATAAATTGAATTATTAGGCATCTCATTATTGGGAGAAATGTGACTTTTATGCAGTTGAGATTGGGGAAATTTTGTAGCATTAGGGTAAGAAAGAGTTTGGCATAGGGAATCAATGACATTAAAAGAAGGGTCAAAGAAACCCTAAATCTCATGATAAATGGAAGGAAAAATATACAAAACCTTAGAGTAACCAACCAAAGCCTCATGTAAGATAGGATGGGAGTTTCAAGAAATCCTACACACACAGGTGGTGTGACTGGAAAAACAAAGATGAATGACATGCCATACAACCATTTTTTTTTAGATGCAACCCTCTGAATTTGGTTTGGATTGTACCAAATATCATGGATAGGGGAAAATAGATCATTAATGTATAACCAAGAACTACCATTTCCATCACATGAATACAACTAAAGGAGCTAGAGGAGCCAGAGGATGGCATTCATAGATGTAGGTGAAGGTGATGACTTTGCATTTCATTTTTGATAGTTGCATCGAAAATAACTTAATCTGAACATACTTTTTCAAAAGAATGAAGTTTCCATTGATGCCTCACTCTCAACCATACACCATTGGTTGGTTGAACCAGGGATGGGACCTCTGTATCAATACAAAATGTCACCTTTCATACGAAACCAAGCCCTTCAAAGATGAGGTACTAGTTGTGATATCTTACTTGTTTAGCCTTATATGTGAAGGTTCCATGTTGTTTATTATTCCAAAACTTCTAGTGTCACTATTATCCTTGGAGATCAAAACTATAAGATACCACATGTAGCCCCACCAACCATTTGGTCTTTTTGGTCAATTTAAGAAGTGTATGAAGCTAATATCTCAAAATAGTAGGGTTATTGTCTTTGGTTAGGTCCCAAGGATAAATGGAAATCACTATAATCACCAAGGATTTTACAATTTTTCCCATGATGCAACAAAGATTAGTAGATGAAAGGGTGAAAGAATACAAAAACATATTTACCTCACCCACATGAGTACATATGCACTAGCAGGGTAAAGTGTATAAGATAGGAGCTATCAATCAAGTGTACACATTCTCTATTATGGAGAATGTAGAGATCAAGTGAAAGTGAAAGGCTTAGGAGCTAATACAAAAAGGCCACATCTAACCAAGTGCCTCACCTTGTAGGAACCTGATTGTATTGGTATATAAAAAAGGATGAGGCATGAAATTTTATATTAAATATAAATATTTGATAAAATCATAATAAAGGATGGAAAGTGGTGACTAGCTAGAATGGTTCAAAGGTGATAATAATCTTAACAAGATCAATCTCAAGTCCTACCACTATGCTGACACTCATATGTGGAAGATAGAAGGGCTCTTAGAATGGCTAGTCATTTTCCACTTGGACTGACTATTGCACTTGAAATTCCCTTGAAAATAATGGATTACATCCATGGATGAATTCTTTTGTGGCTGTCTATCTGAGAAACATCTGTATCTTCCACATAGAATGGAAAGTTCATCTTGAACACATTCAATAAGTACTAAGCACTCTCCAATAAGATAAGCTATATGCTAACTTGGGGAAGTACTTATATGGTATGCATAACACCTAATACCTTATTTACGTCATGGATAAGGATGGACTGCACATGGATCCAATCATTATCCAAGTGATTTGGGATGATTGGTTAGCCCCCAAAACACTAACGGAGGTTCACGACTTCATTGACTTCACCAATTTCCACTGTATGTTTGTATTGGTATTCTCTTACATTGCTTGTCCCCTAAATCAGACAACAAATGGAGGAGCCAAGGAAAGATTCATTTGTGCGAGGGACTAACAAAAAGAATTTGAGGAACTGAAATTTGGACTCTATTCAGCCATAGCTCTCATCATGCGGAGCTGTAAGGAAAGGCAATGAACTCGACTTCCTTGATAGAAATCAAGCACTAGTTGTCGATAAACAAGTTTTTGTATCACTGTAGAATGGACTTCTGCGCCATTTAAGCTATCTTTGTGTTCTTTCAAGCAACCGTGAGAATATGATTTGGGAGACACGTAACAGTGCTATGGTGGCAATGAACTTTGCAGTGGAGAAGACAATAGTATTACTGCAGAATTACTTCTATTAGCTGAAGCTCCACTGAGATGTTACATGATACATTTGATTGTGGACTACCTATGTTTTTTGCCAAATTGACAATCATGTTGCACAGCTGTACAATCCATTGCCCACCCAAAACTTTAAAATTATAAATAATTTGAAATCATATGTTTAGCAGTTGGTATCATTAAAATTAAAACTTCTAAAAAGTATTATTATCAATAAAAATTAAGGTATTAAAACAATAGAAATTAAGGTATTAAAATGACATATTTTTTTAAAGTGATAAAATAAATTATTATTACTATAAACAAAATCATAAAATCAAATCTTAAATGTTTACATTTAAAATCTTAATTAGATAATACATAATGCCATGAAAACAATACATTTAAAAATATATATTAAAAATCTAAATTTGAAAAATTAAAAACACAAAAAAATTTGGTGATAGAAAAAAAAAAAAAAAATCCACCTAAAAATAATATCCCAGCGATTTGACTGGTAAAGTCTACGAAGGTATACATACCCTATCCCCTTCTGGATTTGAACCTGTGACCTCTTAAGAAGAAACACATATTCTTAACCATTAAACCCACTCAAACTTATAATCCCTTTAAAAATAAAAAAATATATATGAAAAAAAAAACCAAGAAAATACTTAAAAAAATAATTTAAAATTCAAAAAAATATATAAAAACATTTAAAATTAAAAAAAAAAAATCTAAAAATACTTAAAATCCGTAAACTATAACTTTAGTTAAAAAAACATTTAAAAAAATTAAAATACAAAAATTCATTAAAAATTAAAAATAAAATAAAATATATATAACTTTTTAATTTAAAAAAAAAATTAATGAAATTTTGTAATTAAATTATTTTTTAATATTTTTAATATAAATTTTGATATTTTAGTTGTACTCTTTTTTAGTTTTTTTTAATTGTTTTTTAAATTTTGTATTAAATTTTCTCTTCTAAGTTTATTAATTTGCTTTTATATATATATATATATATATATATATTTTAAAAAATTAATCATATTTTAAAAACTATATATATAATCAAATTAAAAATTTAATTATATATATATATATATATATATATATATATGATTAAATTTATAATTTGATTATATATATAGTTTTTAAAATATGATTAATTTTTTTTAGTAAATTTGTTTCTTTAGATTTTTAAGTTTTTTCTTAATATTTTTCTATATAAATTTGTTTCTTATTTTTATTTTTTATTTTTGAATTATATATATTTTTTTAAATATTGAAAAATAGTGTTATTTAATTACAATTATTTTCAGTTATGGAAGTAAAGGTATAAAATGTGTTAAAAATGATATGTTCCACTATATTTAAAAAATATGAAACCATAAATTAATTAAGGAGACACAATTATATGAAAAATCTTAATTTCAAAAAAGTAAATGGTAAAAAAAATTTAAAGATTGAAAGAAGCATGGGAAAATGAGTAAAAACACCATTGAAGAAAAACAAAATTAGGAAAAAATGAAAATAGATGAAAAACAAGTATTTAAAAGAATAATGTGCAAACATTATGGATAAGAAAATTCAAAATATAAAAAAAACCACTTAAAAAGAGATGTGGGTGCCACTGATAGCACCATTTTTAAAAACAGGGTAAAATATGTGACTCAGGGGCCCTCAAAAAACGAAAATTCTAAAGAATTCTCGTTAAGTTGATAATTATGTTTCAAGAGAAACATCAAAATTTATAAAAAGTGTACATACTTTATTTATCAATGACATCTTAAAAAGAAATACATATTCTTGTTAGAGGATGTAAACTCTTATGATCCACTACTATGTTGGTTATTGTGTTCACAGATGTTAGTTAGGCATTGATGTAGCCTTTGGTCCATTTGACCACGTCAAATAGTCGTTAGTAGTTTCGAGCATGTTCTATCATTAATGCTTTAGATTGACTCCGTCGATCTCCTTCTTGTATTCATATCTATATATATTTGTGAGTAATATGAAGAAGGCACACATATGCCCTATTGTGTTTGTCATATTTGTTGCTCTTTTTTTATACTTTGACATGGTATCAGAGCATATCTGATCAATCGGAGCACATTTGGCTGGGTAAGTTTCTCAAAAGAGTGGAGAGCACCATGATCCACATTCAGATCCATTGGAGCACGACGTTTTTTCACAGAGTGGAGAACGTCCATAAGATTTTACATCCAAGAGTAGAGTCGTCGTTTTATTTTTCCACCTGTTGGAAGTGTGTCGCAACGTCAGTCCAAGAAGAACCAGATCTGTTTTGAAAATTCCACAAGAGCCTAGATCCAATCTTGGAAAAAGTAGACGATGGCTTCTACAAGCTCAAATCCGCTCTTGAAGCAGATGTTGGCACCAATGCTAACCAGCACCAACTATGACATGTGGGCAAGAAATATGCTGATATTTATCTAGATTCATGAGTGTTGGGACACGATAGAGAATGAGTTCAAGGAACTAGATCCAACTAACGTGGCTAATTACAATGCTAACCAGAGGAAAGATCTTGAAGCTCGCAGGAAGAGAGATCTTACTGCGAGATGGATAATCCAAAGTTGTGTAGAGGACTCAATATACCATCATATCAGAAGTGCATCCAATGCATATAATACCTGGAACGTACTTGCATCTGCATACAAAGGAACTCACTGAGTCAAAATAGTCAGACTTCAAACCTCGAGAAGAGAATTTGAAAACCTTAGAATTAAATATACTAAGTCCATAGATCAGTTTATTACCCTTGTTACGATCATTGTGAATCAATTTTCGTTCATATAATGAAGAGATGGATACAAAGAAAGTTTTTGAGAAGATCCTCAAATCTCTCACCAAGAAATTTGTTATGATTGTTACTGCCATTGAAGAGTCCAGGGATCTGTCCAAGTTAACCATAGATGAGTTAACTGGATCCCTTATGTCACATGAAGCCCGATTCAACTAGGAAGAGGAATCTATGGCCAATGCCTCTAGCACACAGGCTTCCATCAGAAAAGGTCGAGGCAGAGGTGACAGAGGACGAGGCATACGTGGCTGAGGTTCTAATCAAATAGAAGACATAACCACCCATGATCAATCAAGCCACTTAGATCATCCAGATCACTCTCACAAGTCTCAAGGTCAGAGAGGAAGAGGAAATAAAATATCCAGCATTCAGTGCAACTATTGCAAGAAGTATGGGCACTATGAACGTGATTGCAGGAAGAAACAAGCAAAACAGAACAGTGGCAGAGCTCACATCACCAATATTGAAGAGGAACATATGATGTCATGTTCCTCTCCTGTCAAGTCTCTGAAGAAGAAGATTAGCATTCAAATAAATGGTTGTTGGACAGTGGCTGCAACAATCACATGACAAGTAACAAACAATTGTTTTCTAATCTAGATTGTTCTGTTGTTACAACTATCAAGCTAGGAGACCACACTCCAGTACCATCTCAAGGAAAAGGTACAGTCCATGTCTTTAATAAGAAAAATCAGACAAAGTTCATACATGAAGTATTTTATGTCTCTAATTTGAAAGTTAATTTGATTAGTGTAGGTCAGTTAAGTCAAAATGGCTATGATGTTAGATCTCATGGCAGTACTTGTACTATCTTTGATAAACCCCCTAGCCATAGCCTCTTAGCCCAAATTGAAATGACCAAAAACATAATCTACCCTCTCAATCTCAAAAGTGCCAATCTATCATAGCCTTATGTACACACTGTGTCCAGTCATGATGACACATGGTTATGGAACTACAGATATGGTCACCTACCCTTTCAGAGTCTCATTCTGTTACAAAAACAATCCATGGTCAACGGTCTACCAATCATAAGTGAACAATCAAGTTCTTGTGAAGACTGTATCCTATGGAAACACCATAAGGACAACTTCCCCACTTCCACATCATGAGCCAAAGAGCATATTGAGTTAGTCCATACAGATATTTGTGGACCCATGCAGACCACATCCATAAGTGGAAATGCTTATTTTCTAGACTTTCATTGATGATTTTAGCAAAAAGGTTTGGGTATTCTTCCTAAAACATAAGTTAGAAGCATTCTCCAGGTTCAAGGAGTTCAAGGCTATGACTGAAAAACAGTTTGGAAAGTTCATTAAAGTACTCAGGTCCTATGGCGGAGGTGAGTATAAATCACATGAATTTAATGAATACTGCAAGTAGAAAGGCATTAAGCGACAGTTCATCACTCGCTATACTCCACAACAAAACGGATTTGTTGAACGCAAGAACCAGACCATCATGAACATGGTCTGCAGTATGTTATCCTACAAGAAATTGTCCAATGAGTACTCGGATGAAGATGTTGCATGTTTTGTTTATCTGTTGAATAGATCTCCTACTGTAAGTGTTCAGAACATGGTACCCGAAGAAACTTGGAGTGGCAGCAAGACAATAGTCACACATCTCAGAGTGTTTGGTTGTGTGGCCTATGCACAGATCCCTGCAAATCTCAGACAAAAGCTAGACCTAAGGAGTGAAAAGTGTATCTTCACTGGTTACCGTGAACAACAGAAAGGTCACAAGCAGGGATGATTTTAGGGGCTAAATTTAGCTCATGGGTTAATTTTCCATGGTTTTTCCCCCAAAAATATTCGCTATTCTAAAAATGATTCTCATAAATTCTATAGGATAAAATTATTTTACCTTAAAAATCGTCAAAATTTTATACAAACTATATAAAATCCTTAGAAATTTGAATATTTTTATAAAAATATCTTAAAACATTTTATAGTTGGCATATGAAGGATTAGTAAGATTCGCCAAGGTTTCTACATTTTGAAATAAATTTCCATCCTCAAAATCATCCCTAGTCACAAGTTGTACAATCCCATCACCAAAAAAGTTCTGGTGAGTAGGGATGTGAAATTTCGTGAAGAAAAATGTTGGAATGATTATGAAATTCCTTCAACAGACATTCAACAAAAAAATCCGATAGCTCCTCCACTCAACTTTCCTAGATTGCAAGCTCAGCAACCAGAAGAACAACCTGCAGACAATTCTTCTTCCAACAACAATAACACAATAATTGCACCACAAAACCAGAGAGTCATAAGTCTAAGAGAAATCTATGAGAAGAACCAAGCTATTGATGAGCATGTCCAATATGCTCTGTTTTCATCTCATCCTACCTACTTTGAGGAAGCAATCAAGGAAGAAATGTGGGTACAGACCATGAATGAAGAAATTGAGGCCATTGAAAGGAACCAAACATGGGATCTTGTTTATCTCCCTATAAACAAATCCAGTATTAGAGTAAAATGGGTCTATAAGACCAAACTCGATGAGAAAGGAGTAGTTGAGAAACACAAAGCCAGGTTGGTTGCTAAATATTTTACACAACAACATGGTGTATACCGTGATGAGACCTTTGCTCCAGTAGCAAGGATGGACACCATTAGAGCTATACTAGCTATTGCAACCCAAAATAGATGGCTTGTGTATCAAATGGACATCAAGTCATCCTTCCTCAATGGAATACTTGAGGAAGAAGTGTATGTTGATCATCCACATGGGTATGAAGTCAAAGGACAAGAGCACACATTTTACAAACTAAATAAGGTCTTGTATGATCTAAAACATGCTCATTGAGCTTTGCACAGTAGGATTGTTGGCCCTTGACCAAGTTTTGGGAGATCCTTGGTCAAGTTTGACCTATTTTGGGACTTCGACAGCCTGTCGAAGACGAAGCAGAGATCGTGGGATCTCAACCCCTTTTTTGGTCCTTTTTGGGATTTGAGAATATGTAATGGGTATGGGATGTCGACCCATGGGTTTACCCATGTTTAGGCCTATTTTGTAAAGTATAAATAGATGTCTAGGCAATGTAAGAGGAAGTAGTTGCAAGTTGTTGATGTGTGCAAAGGCGTATCTATGTGATATTGTGTTAAGTGCTACATCTATGTGACTGAAGGATTGTAAGTGCTCTGTGCATACTATGAGGGACTTGCAGAGCTAAGTGCAAGTCATTGTAAGAGGCTGTGGAAGACTGTGTGCTTAGATCTACTTAGGGAAGGAGGATATAGCAAGCTGCGTAGATCTCATGTCCTATGCAGAGTAGGGTTTTGAGGCTCTGTGCATGTAACCTATTGAAGAGGTTAATAAAGAAGAAGAGTTGGTGGACGTAGCCCCAGGGTGGGGGTGAACCACGTAAATACTGTGTTATTCTACTTTGTGCGATGTGTTAGTGCATTTATGTGTTATTTTCTAAGTGCTTGATATAGATAGATAGATAGATCTGTTTATGATTTGTGCTTATGATGAATCTGGATGTTAGATCTGATATAGGTGAATATGCTTGGTGCTTGAATCTGCGAGATCTGATCCATTTATTTATGCTACGTGCTTAGATACATTAGATCAGGGTGAATGTTGTGATGCTCTGTTTTATCTTTGAAGTAGATATTGTGTAAAAAATGATGAAATAACGGTGTTAAGTGCTCTATTAAGTATTATAATCACGGATCTGTGTCCCAGCTAAGGTTGCAGACACCTGAGTCCTGCAACCACCCCTGCCTCTACCTCGGGCGAGACTTCATCTGCTTCGCAGGTGTTGCCGAAAGGGCCAGTAGTTAGGGTTTTGTTGGTGCATTGTTGTAGCGTTGAACCTTGGGTCTGCCCCTGTGCCAACAAATGGTTTTGTTGCTAGGACCAAAACTGTGATTGCTGGGAACTGAGGAAGAAGAATCTTTGTGCAAAGATCCGGACCGAAACTGTGATTGTTGGGAAATGAGGAAGAAGAAGCTTTGTGCAAAGACCCGACCTAACATTGTGAAAGCTCTGTGTGTAGATTTTTTTCCTTAGTGTGTAGTATTCTAATTAGTTTGAAAATATTTGTGCTAAGGAAAAGAAGTCTGATCTGAAGAAAATAGGTAAGATCTAAAAGCTTTGTGCTATGAGAAAGGAAAAAGTGAGACTTTTTTATTAAAAGAGGTAAGATATGAAAGCTTTGTGCTCTAAGAAAGGAAAAAGTGAGACTTTTTGATTAAAAGAGGTAAGATCTGAAAGATTTGTGCTCTGACAAAGGTAAGAATATTGAAAAGTTCTAGATCTGAAAGATTTGTGCTCTGTAGAAGTAAGATAAGTGGAAATTTTTGTTTCAACGGTATGGATCTAGGTATGTTCAATAGATTCTATACTAGCTTGAAAAACAGGGTATTAATAGATGAATGAAGATTTGATATGAGTAGATCTGATAAGAATAGTGAAAAATATGTTATACCTATGCATAGAAAGAATGTTTGGACTAATAAGTGTATGCAGGACCCTAGAAAGAAATGTTTGCATGTTAGCTACCATGATCCTAGCGCGCAGTGCATGAAAGGCTGGGGATCATTTAAACAAAAGAGAGGATTAAACCTTTGTTATAGTTGCAGAAGACTGAGACATCTTTCTAAGGAATGCCATGGGAGAAGACCTAGTTGTCTTTGTTGCAAAGCTATGGACCATGAAGTATTGGATTGTCCTAGAATTATTGTTAAGCTTGAAGGAATGAACATGAGACAAGGAAACCCTAAGGCAGATCTAGAAACTAAGATTATGATAGAATCCCAGAAAGAATCAGAGAAAGTATTGCTACATATGAAAGAAACCCTGAATGACCACCGACATGTTAGATTATCAGATATCTTCAAAGAAAAAGAATGCCTTGAAGTAAGAATAGGAAACTTTGACATTGATTGTGTTCTAGATGAGGAAACACGGGTGAATATTACGACAAAGAGAACTTGGGAAGCTATAGGGAGGGGTGCTATGATTCCTTCATTAGGAGGAATAGGCCTATTCAAAGGAAAGCTGATAAATCTATGTGGGAAGCTCGCTCAGATACCTATGAATGCCAATGGAACTTTGACAGAGGAAGATGTTAAGATTATTAAATTTATTGAGAACAATGCCCCATTTACCATGCTACTAGAAAAACCTTGGATTGAAAGAGATCAGGATAGAAGGCAAGAAGAAGAAGAAGTTTTAGAACAGAAGAAGCAAGAGTTAAAATAATTCATGACTCAAAGGATCGCACAGTTGATTGAAGAACAAAAGAACATATCAAATATGTTTAACACCAGAGACCTGGATGTCGAAGTTGTAAGAACATTAGAAGACCCACAAAATATTGAAGTACCTATTCCAGATAAAGAAAAAGGATCACCCTTGAATATTAGGGAAGAATCTCAACAGCGTGAAGTATCTATGCCAAAAGAAGGTAATAATCAGAACGGAAAAAGGCATACCGAGACAAAGCTCACTGGGAAAAAGGCTATAAAGTTAAGTAAGAAGAGAGTCAAGATTGACAAGTTGCAAAAGGTTCCAGAGGGAACCTTGCAGAAGGAAAATTTGCAAAATTGGAGCTTCACCAGGATATCAGAACAATGACACATGGCACTTCACCATGGCGAAGAAATATAGCCATTGGGGACATTATAACCATTAGACCAACACCCTGAACGGGGAGAAAGACATTTATGGACAGAGAGCTCGCCATCCGACCTTTGGGACCATGCCATAATGGACAAAATAGAGTTAATGAAGGCTTCATACCCATTGCACGTGACCCGTAACTTAGACCTCATGACTGAAAGAGTCATGTTGATGTCTATAGGTGTACAAGCATCATCGACGAGAGGACTGCCAGCCTCTTCGTCCACTGCTCACAAAGCCAGACCATCCCAACCATCTGATGAAAAGTGAACCAAGCACAAGGATGATCTAGCAAATGCCAAATTGATCCTGACCATATTACCCGCCTATATTCCACCCCCGAGTGGCGCAGTAAAACGAGACAGTGTACCCAGATATTTCGAATACACCTTGGTTATGGCGTACCTCCCGAAGGGGATACGCGCAGTTCGAGTAGACCAAGATAAGATTGCAGCATTGAAGTTTAGCAACTTCAACCTTGGAGACCGCAAATTCTATAACATGCTTTCCCTATATAAGTACCTGACCAGAACTAAGGGGAATAATTCGAAGATAATCCCCCATTCGGGGACTATGAACCTCGCACAATCCACCTTGCTGAACGTCATGAAGATTCCCCACTTCAAAAGACACTAGGAGGTGAATGCATGTGTCAATATGTTGTTGTCTTGTTACCATGGCGACTATTTGTGGCTAAACCTCTGTATAACAGTTGATCCGACGTTGATCAATCAGATCACAAGGTTGAGTATGCAAGGACCTGATCCACAAGAGTTTTACCCCAGAAAATCCATGGATCGCACTCTAGCACAGAAGATCAAGGACACTTATGACGATGTCGAGAAGGGTATGCAAGGATACAAGGTAGCCTCTATCCAGAGTGGCACAGTGCGTCTCGCCTGTCAGTTGATTGCAGGGAATTTAGTGTGAAATAACCGACCCACCCAAGTCACCCGTTTTGTAGTCAACCTCGCAGGGAAGTGCATGGAAGGTCTTCAGATGAACTAGGCGAAGTACTTGGTGAACTAGTTGGAACTTGATTGCAGAGAAACACAGGATCATGGATACGAATTTCATTTCATATGGATCTTGATACTGATAGCTTTTATTTCCTAGGATATGTCGAAAGGTACGACCTTCTCGAACATCGAGCCATTTGAACCACTAGCCGCAAAGTTCAGTACATTGTGGCACTCAAGCGACATGAATAAACAGTGGTAGTCAAATGTTGTTTCTCATACCTACTACAATCAGCTGAAGAGAGCCATGCAGTCCGAGCCTCGCGTGACTCTGAACACTCTGCACCAGTTCAGGCCTTTGATGAAGTTCAATGTGGATCAATATTTTATTTACATCACAGTGCGCGCGCCGACGAACACAAGCAACAATTTCAGTCCTACTATAAGCTGATAGAGGAGGACTTGGAGGAGATCACAAAGGACTAGTCGATGAACCTCCTTATTCTAGCAGACCCTGTGGAGATATATGACATCGAAATCCCAAAAACAACGCAGGATACACCCGGACCAAGCAGACCAAAGAAGACCGAAGAGGTCCAAGAATTAGACAGTGCATCTGTGAACACTGCTTCCATATCACCAGAGCAAGGAGGTGATGGAGAAGAGTTAGATGACAAAGAAGTCGAACAAAATCAAGGAGACGAGGTTGATCCCCTGAAGAAGAGGAAAGGTTCTCCTTCGAAACCTTCCTCTCGGAAGAAATCAAAGGCCACCATGACCAAGATGCAGACCGTCCTCACCTCCGATGACTTCGACTTCCTCATAGAAGCCATGCAAGATGCTTTGATGGAAATAAAAGAGAAACAACAAGCAAAGAAAGAGGAGATGTATGATCGAATTGAGACTGAACTTTGAGGGGTACAACAGGCCCTACAGTCCATCTGTGTAGTCTCCACTATGTCGGGACAACCAAAATTTGGAGATGAGCCAACTCAACTCCACTGTTTAGCCGATACAGTTGAAGCTCGCTTGTGATGAGCATAGGAAGAAACAACACAAGCCACCCAGGATTTGACACAAGTACAAGGAGTACTCATAGAGAAACACATTACAGTAGAACATGAAAAGCTTTCTCTCCGAGCAAAGTTTGATGAAGAAAAAAAAAAACTACAACAAGAAAAGGAACAGTTGCTCGCGGAGAAACTCAAAATAAAAGAAGAAGTCAAGAGAGCACTTCACTCTTTGACAGTCTTAGAAATCAAGGTAGAAGATTGAGTTGCACAGCAGGTGAACCAACTCACAGAAGCCATCCAGCAGCTACAACAACGCATAGCAGATCTGGAGCTACGCATTGTACCCGAGACCCCACAAGATGTAAGAGACCAAAGGGAATCAACCGCTAGGATCACAGTTGAAAGGCTAAAGGCTCTTACCCTGGAATGTAAGCAACTCACTGATCGCGGTGCCCAGACCTATGAACAACTCACGGAGAACTTGGAATTGAAGGCACTAGAGTCACAGCTCCAAGAGGCGAAGTATCAAGCCAAAAAGATACAGGCGCAGTTGAAGTCCCTGTCAGTTGTGGAAAGAATGAAGTGCTCCCAAGAGAAACACACTACACAACAACATATCCATACTATCCAGAGCAGAGTTATGGAGGTAACTTAGAAACTCCAACCCATACAAGACAAGGCCTATCAATTGTTTATAGAGGTAGAAGGTCAAGAAACAGAGCTAGAGCAGGTTGTCATTATAGATGAACAATGTCTAGGGGGACCTATCAACGATGCAATCATCCAAGAGTTTTCTGAACAAGAAGTCGTAGCACAACAAGAAGTCGAACCAGCTCGAGCAAAGATCGAGGCGTTTGAAATAGAACTGGTCAGACCAGAGTGACTCGAGACGAGTCACAGGTGAGTGTTGGGGGCCTGTTGGCCCTTGACCAAGTTTTGGGAGATCCTTGGTCAAGTTTGACCTATTTTGGGACTTCGACAGTCTGTCGAAGATAGAGCGCAAGACGAAGCATAGATCGTGGGATCTTGGCCCCTTTTTGGGTCATTTTTTGGATTTGGGAATACGTAATGGGTATGGGATGTCGACCCATGGGTTTACCCATGTTTAGGCCTATTTTGTAAAGTATAAATAGATGTCTAGGCAATGTAAGAGGAGGTAGTTGCAAGTTGTTGCTATGTGCAAAGGCATATCTGTGTGATATTGTGCTAAGTGCTACATCTATGTGATTGAAGGATTGTAAGTGCTTAGTGCATACTGTGAGAGACTTGTAGAGCTAAGTGCAAGTCATTGTAAGAGGTTGTGGAAGGTTGTGTGCTTAGATCTACTCAGGGAAGGAGGATCTAGCGAGCTGCGTAGATCTTCTGTCCTATGCGGAGTAGGGTTTTGAGGCTCTGTGCATGTAACCTATTGAAGAGTCTAATAAAAAAGAAGAGTTGGTGGATGTAGCCCCAGGGTGGGGGTGAACACGTAAATACTGTGTTATTCTGCTTTGTGCAATGTGTTGGTGCATTTATGTGTTATTTGCTAAGTGCTTGATATAGATAGATAGATAGATCTGTTTATGCTTTGTGCTTATGATGAATCTGGATGTTAGATCTGATATAGGTGAATATGCTTGGTGCTTGAATCTGTCAGATCTGATCCATTTATTTATGCTATGTGTTTAGATACATTAGATCCGGGTGAATGTTGCGATGCTATGTTTTATCTACGAAGTAGATATTGGGTAAATAATGATGAACTAACGGTGCTAAGTGCTCTATTAAGTATTATAATCACAAATATGTGTCCCAGCTAAGGTTGCAGACACCTGAGTCTTGCAACCACCCTTACCTCTACCTCGGGCGAGACTTCATCTGCTTTGCAGGTGTTGCCAAAAGGGCCGATAGTTAGGGTTTTGTTGGTGCGTTGTTGTAGCGTTGAACCCTGGGTCTGCCCCTATGCCAACAAGCATTGATACCTACCTCATCAACAATGGGTTCACCAGGAGTGAAAATGAGCCCACTTTGTATGTGAAAACATATCAACAAGGTAATATTCTTATTATTTTTATGTACATTAATGATATGATTTATACAGGAAATCTAATGTTAGATAGGTTTAAAACAATCATGAAAAAGGAGTTTGACATGAATGATCTTGGTCTTATGAGATATTTTTTGGGTCTAGAAGTTGACCAAAGTGATCAGGGCATCTTTATATTTCAACAAAAGTATGCTACATATCTCTTGAAGAAATTCAAAATGGACAAGTCTAAACCAACAAAACCCCTCATTTCTCTAGGCACAAAACTGATCAAACAAGATGATGGACCAGTAGTGGACCCTTCTCTTTATAGGAAAATGGTAGGAAATTTAATGTATTTGACTTCTACAAGACCTCATTTGATGTATGTTGTCAGTTTTGTTTCCAGGTTCATGGAGTCACCCAAGGACTCTCACTAGAAAGTTGGAAAACGAATTCTGAGATATATTGCAGGTACATTTGGCTATGGTTTATGGTATACATTCAAATGATTGTACTCTCATAAGGTACATAGATAACGACTTTGCAGGAAGTCTTAATGACCGAAAAAGCACATCTAGTTATTTTTTTCATTTTGGTACCAATCTCATTTCTTGGGCTTCTAAGAAACAACCCATTGTCAACGTCTCTTCCACTGAAGCAGAATATGCGGAAACTACTACAACAACTTGCCATGCAGTTTGGCTCAGAAGGATTATGAAATATATGGGACATGTAGAACATAATCCAACTCCCATCTTTTGTGACAATAGCTCAGTTATAGCATTGTCCGGCATCATGTGTTTCATAGAAAAACCAAACACATTGACACTCTCTTTCATGTCATCCACAAGCTAGTGAATCATGGAGAAATTTCTTTATTGTTTTGTGGCTCAAAAGAGCAGCTGGATGACATGTTTACAAAGCCATTGGGAAAACCTGCATTTGAATTCCAGAAGCAACACTTAGGAATTAACAGTGCTGAAGACATTGTCCTGGATAAAGTTTAAGGGGGAGTGTTAGAGGATGTAAAGTCTCCCGGTCCACTACTCTACTACTATGTTAGTTATTGCGTTCACCTATGTTAGTTAGGCATTGATGTAGCCTTTGGTCCATTTGACCAAGTCAAGTAGTCGTTAGTAGTTTCTAGCATGTTCTATCATTAATGCTTTAGATTGATTTCATAGATCTCCTTCTTGTATTCATATCTATATATACTTGTGAGCAATATGGAGAAGACACACATATGCCCTATTGTGTTTGGAATATTTGTTTCTCCTTTTTGATACTTTGAGACTTCTTAACCATTAAGTCCACTCAGACTGTACCCCAAACTACCTGGATTGAACAAATCTTTTACAAAACTTCACATAAATTATGTAAATATATTTATACATCTTTTATTGATTCCATTGTAATCTAATTGGATAGGATAATCAACTCTTGACCTCCTTGGCAGGAAGTATACAATAATTTAACAAAAGTGATACATATTTTATCTTCCAAACATCTCAATCAACATTATGGTTCACTTCCAAACAAAAGTTAACTATGAAGGGCCTAAGCACTCCTACCATGCTTCCCCTAAACTTGCTATTTAAGTGATTTAATATAGGTCGAAGTTTGATAATGATAAAGATTTATTAGGCGTTGAACCGATGCGCGAGTGGAAGCCTTGGACCTTGTGTAGAATCCACCTATGTTGGAAACATGCCAACGAATTTTCCCATGTGGTCACATGCAGATGCACATGCAATCTACTTATGAACTGTTCGTGTAACTATGTTATCTATTCATGATCAGTCTGTGTAACTGAGTGATAGATGTTATATATACGAGCATACCCATAGCGGTAGAGGACAATGTGAGGACAATGCAAGTGCAAGTGAGTACATTGTGTGAGGACAGGATGGTTGCATGCATGGGTTGGCTATTGTAATTCTCCCTTGAATAGAAGAAGACCGGTAATCATTGCTCATGGTTTTCTTCCCAATTTGGGTTTCGACATAAATCACTGTGTCAATTGTGTGTTTGTTTTTTTTGGTTTGATGCTTGTTTAATCTAGCTCGTTTATGCTCTGTTATATGCTTTGTTTTGCTCCCGCTGCCCAACAAGTGGTATCAGAGCCAAGACAAATTGAGTAGGTGTTGCAGGTGAGCCAAAGAGAATTGTGTGCAGGATTCCTGTGAGCACGAGAAGGTGTGAGATTGAAGAGTATCAGGTCATTGACGCTCCCTAAACAGTGTTAGAGACATGCCAACGCTCTCACACTTTAAAAACACTGGTTTTTAAAATATCAGCACACAAAGTTTATGCACCACAGAGCGCTAGCAAATCTACGCTCCCCCACCCACACTGAGGGAGCGTTGATTTTAGAATCGACGCTAGGACATCCATAGTACGGGAGCATTGATTTAAAAAGTAGTGCTCCATTTCCACCCATAAGGGAGCATTGATCTTCCAATACAAAATTCGCATGGGATATGGTATTCGAATGGTATAAAAACAAATTAAAGATTAAAGGTTTTTGTCTTTTCATATGACATGTAACATGGTCGTGAGGTGGAGGATATATTCGAACCATTCTTAAAGGAGTGAGTGAATATTTAAAAGGTGGATGCCATATACAATTTTTTATGGGGAAGATATGAATATTATATTGTTTAAGAGTTAAACTTGTGTGGTTTTGGGTAAAAGGTTTTATTAAGGTATAAAATATTTTTTAAAACTTTTTAACTATTAGTTTAGTTTTAAGTTTAATATTGAATTATAAGGTTATTTTTTCCATATAAAAAATTTAGGTTTATAAGTAGTGGTCTCTGGAGTTTCCTGCTAATAGAAAGAGTGTAGAGTTTCAAGTTTGAGGTGGATAAATTCAATGGTAAGAATAGCTTTACACTATGGAAGCTTAAGATGGGAGATCTGCTTATGCAACAAGGATTGCAAAAGGTGTTGGCTGGAAAGTCAAAGAAACTGACAAGCATGATAGACGAGGACTGAGATGATTTGGATGCAAGAGACCTCAGTACTATTTGTTTGTGTCTGGAAGACGAGGTGTTTTTTAACATCGCTGAAGAGGAGACAACAACAGGTTTGTGGAACAAACTAGAGAATTTGTATATGACAACGAACTTATCAAACAAAATCTTCTTGAAGAGGCAGTTGTACATCTTACGGATGAAAGAAGGTATAGAAATTAATGATCACTTGAATGTCTTCAATACTCTGATTTGTCAATTATCTAATATGGAAGTAAATTTCAAAGATGAGGACAAGGCGATTACGCTATTGTGTTCGTTGCCTGATTCTTGGGATCATCTGGTCACAACTATGTGGTTTATCACAACATATACCATTGATTATGACACTGTTGTGGGAGCTTTGTTGTCTCAGGAGATCAGGAGAAGATCCAGTAAGGAAACCTCAACAACAGAAGAAATGGTGGTCAAAGGTCGATCTATAGAAGGAGGGTAAGATCAGAAAGGTACAACAAGGTCTAAGTCAAAAGACAGTAAGGGTAAGGCAAAATGTTCGTTTTGTGGCAAATATGGGCATCTCAAGAAGGATTGTTGGAAAAGACAACAAGCATCCAAATAGGACTCCACAAAAGAAGCAAATTTAGCTACATGTATGGTTGATGAAGTTTTGTCTATCTATTGTGTCTCACCACCTGTGTTCGCATAGAAGGTGTAGGGCGGTGATGGTTGAGTCACCGTGAAATAAAAAAAATTAAAAAAATGTATTTACTTTGGAGTTATAGAAATTATTGATTGCATGTAAATGGATATATGTTTGTAAGACCTGGATAGGCATGCATACCCTTGGTTTATCAGGTCACCTATGAAAAGTTTAGACATAGATTTAGGTAGATTGAATATGTGGGGAGGGGAGGCATGTATGTTGAGTTAGTCTTAGCTCGGTGAAAGAGTTAATTTGTTTTTAGGTCAAAGAAGGTGGTTTTTCGGGTCCATGTGTTTTGGGTATCCTTTGGTATTGTGTCCATGGATTTGCATCTAATGAATTCTATAAAATTCTTGGTGAACTCCATTGTAAATGGGCCTGGAGGTAAGCAGTGAAGGTTTACTTGGTCGGTTTGGACAGATTTGGTCAAATTTGTTTGAATGAAAAGTTCGAGGTGGAGCAGTGTGTCCAGTTTAGAAAGGCGGGTCTGTAGAAAGGATGATGTATTGGCAGGTCAATCAAGTGTTTGAGAATATACGATGAAAGTAAGTTCATATCCATGGAACTTGGAAAGTATTGCAAGGAAGTTGGGATCGGAAAGGCATGTTCAGTAATGCCAAGTTGAAGCAATATTTATGGACAGAAGCGCTTGTGCTATCTAGTAACTCGGTCACCATTGGTTGCAAAAGATAGGAAGATTCAGGAAGAGGTATGGACAGGTCATCTGGTAATTACTCAAATGTGAAATTATTCGGTTGTGATGCTTATGGTTTTTTATCAGCTTTGTAAGTAGGACCCAGATCAAACAAGTAGATATTTGATATGGTGATGATGTTAAGGGGTGCAGACTGTGGGATCCTACCACCCACAAAATCATCATGGACAGAGATGCAATGTTTGATGAATCTTCTTTTATAAGGGGATGTATATGGAACAACCAGAAAAATTAGTTTAGAATTGCAACAGGAGATTTGTTTGCAAACTCAAAAATCATTGTATGGCCTGAAGCATGCTAGGAAAATGGTACAAGATGTTTGATTCCTTCATGGTGAGCCAAATTTTAAAGGAAGTGAGTATAGGCATTGTGTTTATGGTATATTCATTATCTTGGTGTTATATGTTATGCTTGTTGCAAGAATATGCATGGTTGAGATCAACAGGTTGGCTCAGTTGGTTTAAAGGACGTTTGTTATGAAGGATCTGGGAGCAACAAAATAAATCTCGGGCATGGAAATACACAAAGACAGGAAATATGGTAAGCTTGGTTATCACAACAGAAGTATGCGGTGAAGATACTCAGGAAATTCAGTATGAATAATGTGAAACTGGTAAAATCCCTTTGGCTTTCCATTGTAATGTCTCTTCAGGTTTATGTCCTAATTGATGAAAAAGAAAAGGGTTATATGTCTCGAGTATTATATGCTAGTAGGAAGTTTGATGATTGTGATGGAGAAATGGTCAACATTTCACATGCACTTGGTGTTATCAGTAGACACATGGCAAAACCAGGTGAAGAGCATGGAAATGGGTGCTTCAAACATAGAAGCACAAGTATTACCTACAGTGGTTGCAGTGATTTGGTCTGTGGTTATGATTCATGAGTTTTGGACAAGTACATCGGTTTATAAAACAGGTTACTGATGGAGATAGAATGGTCCATATTGGAGTGAATCGTGCAGGCATGTTCACATAACGGTATTGTCAGAGAAGTTGTGGAGTTGTGATGGTGTTTGGCTTCTCTTGCAAGAAAGGAGATGAATTAATTCAGGGCATGATATATCAAGTAAATTGTTGTCAAGGTGAAGATGAATTTTCCCATGCGGTCACATGTAGATGCACATGCACGTGCACATGCACATGCGCGTGCATGAAATCTACTTATGAACTGTTCGTGTAACTATGTTATCTATTCATGATCAGTATGTGTAACTGAGTGATAGATGTTATATATACGAGCACACCCATAGAGATAGAGGACAATGTGAGGACAATGCGAGTGCAAGCTAGTACATTGTGTGAGGAGAGGATGATTGTATGCCTGGGTTGGCTATTGTAATTCTCCTTTGAATAGAAGAAGACATATAATCATTGCTGGTGGTTTTTTTACTGATTTGGGTTTCCACATAAATCATTGTGTCAATTGTGTGTTTGTTATTCTTGGTTTGATGCTTGTTTAATATAGTTTGTTTATGCTCTGTTATATGCTTTGTTTTGCTTCCGTTGCCCAACAACCTCTAGGTGAGTAGGTCCTATGAGATCTACTCATAGTAATAAGTTCCTTGTCCTTGGAGGAAAAGAAACTCGAGCCGTGTTCAATTCCCGACAACAGAAAACCAGTTGGACACTTTTTCATTTAACTTTTACTTGACTGGTAATTAAACTGCAAAAATCTATAAAAACTCATCTGTCGAAGCTGCATTTATCAGGCCGGGAGATGGGAATACTTCAGATGGGCTGCGTTATTGGATGGAAACCGATTAAATTTCAATAATAATAATTTTTTTGAGATTAAAAAAAATATTAATTTACCTGCTATTAGTTTTCAATCTAACCTACAATACATTAATATTTTTAATCTAATCTACAATCTATTCTCAATATTTTTAATCTAACCTACAATCTATTCTCAATCCCATATGCTTTGTCAATTCCTGCTTTATCATTGCACACCTCGAAGCAAATTTCAATGCTTGTCATAGCTCCATAGCTCCAGCGAACAAAGAAATCCATGTCATGCATATATTGAAAACTTTCCTGTATCCCTCTCCACAGATTGAAAACCAACAAATTATTTTAATCCATATCAAAGACGGTGGGACTTGTACAACTTGAATGACTTCAATTCTGTAGAAGCCTCTTTTAACATCCTCAAATCATGTTATAGTCAATGCAATTCAAGTCACAACTGTTGGTAAGAAAGTCATGGTTCTGATTAATGCCGTCATGACAATCTTAATTTAATTTTGTTTCTGTACAAAGTATTTTGGAATGTTTTTAATTGTTATTTATATTTTTTGAGCAAGGATTTATATTGGTGTTATAGTACTTAAGATTTTTCACAAGTATTATTTTCTGGTTTGTGGATGCGTATGGTTGGATTTATTATTGACTAAAATCTCTTGTGTTGATAGCAACAAGCGATGTTAAACCGGCAAAGAAAACGAACTAAGCCATTAAAAGTGATATATATATA
>ML781429.1:0-61883 GCA_009831015.1 Picea engelmannii | reverse complement strand
CTCTCGATCTCATCGCTCTCCATAAGACAAGTTTGATACAAATCAAGATTTGTTACTAGTAATTCTGGTAGCAGTTGAATCACCTAACCAATTGAACTTGAAGGTTGAAACCCTTTTGGTTTTGTAAAAATGGCCTCATATTTGTACATAAGTCAACACAATTCTTCCTTCTAGTCAATTTTGATATGAAGTCCTCATTTTGACTTTGTCTTTGTAGTTTTAACCTCCTTGGTTCATACAACCAATGTTACAATTTTTTTATTGTTTTCGATCAACCTCTTAGATTGATGAGCATAAATTGAGGATATTTGGTTCTTCCTCTCATAGGTATTCTTAAGGTATCATCATCCTTACTTTATCAATCTCCCCTTCTTATCTCTTCTCAATAAGATATCATCAAGGGCTTCCAATGACACTCAAATGCATCTAATGGAACAACATCACCATGAATTGATCTGAAGTACACATTTCAAAATTACATTGTTAAGTACAACCATCTCAAAAAATAAAATTTAAGATGCGCAATAATCTTAATCCCAAATACATACCAACATTTCATTTATGAAAATGGGTAACACTTTTGCTTATTTTATGAGAATTTTATTTTTATTTTAACATGTTATTCAACTTCCCGTAAACAAAAGTGTTTTTTTTTTATTTAGAATTTTACTTTACTGTAAAAACAAAATTTGTGAAGAATTTTGTTATCTTTCTACTGACTATTTTTGAATTTTTGTTTTATTGAGATTTGATATGTCAATTTGGAAATTGTTTGACAATATGTTCCTTAAGAATGAAGGGAAAGATAATGAGTTAGTTTTTCCCCCAACAATGTATCTATTATTAAACGTTTTTTTTGACAAATGAAATATACTGCAACAATCTACAAAGACTCTATTTTTTGATGACTATAGTTTTGAATCTAACGGATGAATATTATAATTTCTAGAATTTTTTGAAGTTGACCAATATGAAAAAGTTACAGATTTTAAACACATGTTTTCCCCCACCATGTATCTATCCTAATTTTTACTTAAAAGTAAAATCTAAAAATACCCTTTTGAAGAGAACAATTTAAGGATTTTGAATATAAATTTTCCATAATTTTCCACTTTGTATTTTTAGAGATATGGATTTTTCATTTCACTGAATCATGATCTCACTTAAAAATATTATGCAGTGATTTTTTTATAAAATTAAATAAAATTAGATAAAAACAATGAAAATGAAAACAAATAATATCCAATGAAAGTAGATTCAATTTTTAAAATGGTGGTATCAATTCTGAAATTAAATTCTGAGTATTTGTAGGAGTCCACTACCTCCAAAGATCAAGTAAGATGGAGAGAATTTGTAGTTTCCTGCAAACAGTCCCATTTTCAGGTTTTCGGCCGAAATATTCTTTCGGTCGAAACCCAATTTTTAAGGAATCCATTAAAAATAAAATTTTCGGCCAAAATATGCTTATTGCAGGAAAAAAATTCATCCGAAAAATATTGTACACGAATTCAGGACCTTGGATAGATGGAGAAGGAATTCCATATAGCGATTAGCTCAAGGAGAAGAGAGAACATAAGTAGAGTGGGTGGTTTTCAGTTAGAGGAAGCCACAGGGAAGTGTCACGTTGTACATATCTTTCTGTACATGTGTGTGGTTCCAGTGGAGACATTCATGTACATACACAGTTTACAAGAAGGTGAATCGTGTACACCTCAAAAATCATGCAGTTCTAGTTCGTACAACAAGTCATACTCTTTTAGGTTTGTTTGCAGTTGTATTTCTCTCACTGGGCCATTATCCCTATTACATGAGCCCTTATTTTAGCATAATAAAATCATTCTCAGCACTGGTTGTCCCTCTGGGGTTTTTCTAGGAGTATCTACCCAAAAATATTGGTGTTTATGTGTCCATAATTTTGGTTTTCTTGTATAAGCTTCCGATGCATATTTCATTCATTAGTGATATGTGATTTTAGAAGACAAATATATTTTAATTTGACCTAATTTCTGGGTGATGGGTTGAAGTGGTAAAAATCAACGTGGTAAACCCCCCGTAGTCACCTTTGTGATACCTAGGAAAAGAAACTAGGGATACCAACTCACATTCAATGTCTGGGGCTTACAGACGATAGTTAGGATCGAACATATGGGAAGGTTAACAAATCCCAAAGCTTCAAAAGCACCGCCTCTCACAGAGGTAAGGGCACTATCAAAACTCGCAAATACAATCTCTCCACTACACTTAGTTAAGCTTTGGAGGGTTTATCTCCTTGCCTCTCCTTCACACAACCTCGTGTTTGACTCATTTGTTAGAGGAGCTTCCCAACTATACTTATATGAAAATTGTATTTGAATCTCCCTATCATAGACTCCTATGTTTGCTTTGGGTTTTCCCTGGAGAATTTACTCTCCACCCTAATCCAAGGCCCTAGCCTAAGCTATTGGTGAACCCTAAAAAAAGGTTACTAATTGATTTTAGTTATTAGTATTTGTTTTAATGGTTGTTTTTTAAGTCAAAATGGAATGGACGTGAAACTCAGAGATGTGTATTGAAACTTGCATAAACAATAACAATTATATTTTAAGAATAATGTTGATATGAAAACATGCTTAATTCTTCAAAAAAACGAGGTGTCAGATATAGATACTAATGCACTTCGTTTTCAAAGAAACATTTCCTTTTCAATGCAATGCAAATGCAAATATTTCACTTTCAATTCAATGCATGATTCGATTGAAATCTACATCAACTTATGCAATGCACTAAGTTGATGAAAAATGCAACTTTTTCGCTTTTCACTTTATATGATAATATGCACCCTAGAAACTAACCCTAAATGCAAGCTGAAATAATTTTTCTTTTCTGAAAAGTACAAGAGCGAATTACAAAAGAAAACATGCATACAATGAACCTTTTCTTTTTGAATGAAGATGCAAAAGGGTAAGGAAGAAAGTTCAAAAGAACATGCTCTTACACTTCTATTTATATAAGACAATCAAGAAAAAAATAAGGTAGAAGGAGAGAAAGACTATAAATAGATGACCAGACACCATATAAAGAATTACAAGAGCAGGTCAAAGTGCAGTATACACTTGATGAAACTTTATAAAGACCTAAAATCATCTATAGTCAAAAATCAACCTTGACAAAACAAGAAAGTTGATTTTTGTTTTTTGACTTTTCTTATAATATTGAAACAAAAGAAACAATTTTTGAAAACAAAAAGAAAACCCTAAAGACTCGTAGGATCCAGGAATATACTATAGTACCACAAGCTAACTTTCAGTGATTTGAACAAAGAAGAAAAATCAACCCACAATATGTACGCAGCTATCACACAAAAAAGTATTGTATGTACATGACCGTGTTAAAGCAAAGTCTCATATGTACGTGACTGTACTCAAAGAAAGGTGCATACACCCAGTAAAAACCTCTCAAAATCGAGAGAAAAGGGTTTGGAAGACTCAGGAAGGATTGCAAAATTAAGAGAATGCTAGATAATAGTCAAAGACACAGAAAACGATTCAAAAGAAATATAAACCACAAGTACCCCGAATGACCCAGAAAGGGAGAATCCCTATTGGAGTCACTAATTTTGTAATGGAAAGAAATGTCCTATGGCTATGGGTTAGGGACACAATAGAGAAATACCTTAAAATACCACTCTTAGACTCAAATCAAGCAGTCAATTGAGAATAATTACTTTGAAATGACTAACTTTCAAGGGAGAGAGAAGAGAACAAAGTTGGACTCTAACGTTTGATGTTGATCCCGAGTGAATACTTTCACTTCAACACTCTTCCACAATGATCCTTTGAAATCTATTGCACACAAAGAGACGAGCAACTACAAATAGGTAGTTATCTGAGAACTAACTAAATCATGATCACTACAACATTCATAATAGATTCAAATTATAAGATGTAAAATACATTAGAAACATGAATCAACATATGAAATTATACGAGAATGAGAGATCTTTTATTATGAACAACATAAAAGTTGGTTACAACATGTAACCATTGTGGCATGGTCCCGAAACTGGGCTCCAAGTTCCTCCACCCAAGGCCAGAGATGATCAACAATACCTCTAATATTTTTTTCTCAAATAGGTCCAAGGAAGGAAAAGGCTTTCTTCCTGACAAGATAGAGAGAACAAAACTTTTGAAAACAAGGGTTTCCATATGGAAGGGACAATCTCAAATGTAAGGGGAAAAGGGGACTCAGAGGACTGAATTAAAATCAACATCATAAGGATGCATTTCTATGTTTTGTTTTTCCTCCACCCTAAGGCTCCAATTTGTACTTCTTTTTTATAGTTGGAGTAGTTATGGATGGGCTACAAGACATCAAGAACCCGAGGAAAACGAAAAATCTACTCGAAAACTCAGGATTTATTATTTTTTTGAGCCAAATTAACATGTACACAGGATTCTTTAAGGACAGTCGTGAACATAAACTAGAATAGATTTTTTTTAAGTATATTTGAGGAGGAAAAGGGGGGGAAATGTAATGCAATCAGAGAAAGGGATGTAATTGAGGCTAATAAGTCATCATAAACATGTGTGGTGTCAAATGATGCTATAAAAGTTGGGCCTCATCAAAGGTATTTCCTTTATATAACTTGATGTGGGGTGGAAAAAAGATGGTCATTATGTAGATAATTCTTTCCTTACCATCCTGAAGGACGAATACTCATGGGAAAATACAATAGATTTTTGGGATAGTTTTTTCATAAACTATGGCTCTAATATCCAATGGATCAAAACACAATGTTATTGACAAATCCAACACCTAGACCCTAGCTAGATAGTAGACCAAGGTTGGTCATGGCTTCATCTTGGCCAAGTGTTTGTTTTTGGGGGAATTGTATTTTCTTTGCATGCTTCTCCCAAATATATGTTGGAAGTGGTGAAGTATAGGGTAGAGAAAAAAAGATTTAAAATATATGGATATCATAGCCTATGGGCTTATCAATCGAGCTTAATAATGGGAAGAAATTGGTATTTCCTCTTGGTAAGAAATTGGTATTTCCTCTTGCATGGGGCATACCCCCATAACATAATTAGTTGCATTAGTCTTAATTTGAAAAGTCTTCTTCGAATTTGTAAGTCCTAACACAAGTGTTTCACAAATCTTCTTCTTCAACATGTTGAAGGCTTTCTCTTTTTTAATCGTCCAAAGAAATTGACTATCTCCTCTTATCAAGGAATGTAAAGATGAAACAATATCTAAGAAACTTGAAATAAACTTTCAAAAAACTGAAAAGAACTAGAAAAACTTCTGACCTTTGTGAGATTCAAAAGTTTGTGCCAATTCATGAATGGTATGCACTTTGATTAGGTCATTTCATTGTCGATCTTCACCAATCATGAATCCTAGATGGAACCATTGCAGCATGGTCCTGAAACTGGGCTCCAAGTTCCTCCACCCAAGGATAGAGATGATCAACAATACCTCCAATATTTTTTACTCAAACAGGTCCAAGGAAGGAAACGATTTTTTTCCTGACAAGATAGAGAGAGCACAAATTCTAAAAACAAGGGTTTTCATATGGAAGGGACAATCTCAAATGCAAGGGGAAAAGGGGATAGTTTTTTCATAAACTATGGCTCTAATATCCAATGGATCAAAACACAATGTTATTGACAAATCCAACACCTAAACCCTAACTATATAGTAGACCAAGGTTGGCCATGGCTTCATCTTGGCCAAGTGTTTGTTTTTTTTTTAAATTGTATTTTCTTTGTATGCTTCTCCCAAATATATGTGAGAAGTGTTGAAGTATAGGGTAGAGAAAAAACAAATTAAAATATGTGGATATCATAGCCTATGGGCTTATCAATCGAGCTTCATATTTGCACCAAGGTATTGGATGCTACCCAATTCTAATAGTAATGAGGAAGGAAAAAGGCTCTTGGGAAATTTTTATTGGCCAACAAATCTCGAGAGGCATAAGATTTCACATTATTGGTTGGGAATCGTTTGTATGCCAAGAGATCTAGGCATTCTAGGAATCATCAAAATGTGTATTCAAGACCATATTTTATGTGCCAAATGGGTTCTCTAGAACACGGATGGAAAGGAGGACTATATGAGGCACGCCATTTGATGGGATGCTTTGTTAATCAAGAAGTTTGTGTAGGGAATTTCTCCTTAGTTTGTCAGTAATTATGAATTGGTTAAAGTGGATGATATTTTTACAGTCAAAAGCATCTATAAGGAATGTGCATGATCGTTAAATGATTAGAAATTGATGGAAGCAGATATTAGAAAATAAATAATTTATGAATGTTATATTTAACTTATCCTACCACTAGCCTATTTGGTTCATTTTATCACGTAAATCTGCATGCATAAAATGTGTTTCATTTTGAATGTTTTGCACCTTTAAAAACCAAAGTTGTATAGAATTCATAAAAGCCATTTGCAATCCAATTCGCCAAAGTTGTATAGAATGGGTATATATATGCAATCCGATTCGCCAAAGCTTCAAACTCTAAAGCTAACGAGCAGCAATCTGAGCAGAAGGACGAAAATGTCGATATTGCTCCCCCCAGCTGTGAAGTACTTGTTAATTGTCATCCTGTTGATCGTGGATATAGCACCAGGAAAGCATGCGCAGACCACCCGGCACTACAAGTTCAACGTAACTATTTCTACTGCATTTCTACTTGTCATGTTGGGTTGAAGTTGATGGCGACTTGATTATAAATGTATTGCATTGCAGGTGAGGCTAAGTAATGTGATCCGTCTTTGCCACACAAAACCTTTGATTACAGTGAATGGAAAGTATCCAGGACCTACAATTGTCGCTCACGAGGGAGATCGAGTAATTATAAAACTTGTAAACCACGTCAAGGACAACGTCACTATTCACTGGTAATTATATTATTTCTTACTTGGGTTGCATGCACAGTGCGAACTATTGAATATGTATGTTTCTTCTTGAATGTTCCTAACTCTAATAACTCTATCTCTAACTCTAACTCTTCCACCACCATTATGATGCCAAAACTCCCAGCCTCAATGATACAGCCTGAGCTACCAACTTTAGTGGAAAACTTAGATGCTTAGCTAACTTTCAATATCCTGCGTTGGTTCCTCAGCATGCGGACAAGAAGTTTTTTTTTACAGTTGGTCTGGATTGAATCCTTGTCCAATGGGGATGGGGAATGCTACATGCCAAGGATCCAATCGAACTAGATTCACTGTCTCCGTAAATAACATTTCTTTTGTTCTCCCAAACACCGTTCTTCTTCAATCCCATTATTACCATTTTTCTTTAATTCCACTATTACAAGCAGATGAAGGGAATTTATAAGACCAATTTTTCAGACAATCTTTCATTCTCATTTAATTACACTGGCACTCTACCCAATAATACACAGGCTGTGAACGGGACAATAGTGAAAGTCCTTCCTTCAACACAATCGTTCAATTGGTTCTCCAAGACACTAGCATTTTCAGCACAGACGGTCATCATGTTCATCTCCATGGTTTCAATTTCTTTATGATCGACCAAGGTGTTGGAAACTACAACTAATCAACGGATGAACCAAATTTTAACTTCATTGACCTTGTTGAGAGAAATACTATCGAAGTTTCAAAAGGAGGTTGGGCGGCTCTCAGATTCCGCTCTGACAATCCAGGTAATATATATCAATACAATCTCATCTCATTTATCATTTAACATTCAACAATACAATCTCATCTCATTTAACATTCAACATTGGATTACACTAAATCATATCATTTCATTTGATTTCAATATGATCCGTGATATTAATCTAGTTCTAAAAATTATATCAATGCTTATTTTATATACAGGTGTGTGGTTCATGCATTGTCATTTGGAAATTCACACATTATTAAGCTCACATATATGTGACCCACATATATGTAAGCCTGCTCTCATATATATATATATGGGGACTGAAAATGGTATGGGTTTTGAAGAATGGAAAAATTCTCTTCAATCTCTCCCACTTCCAACCTCCCCTTGTTAATCTCCTTCCTTTATAATCGTCCTCCCACCACCACTTTCATTTCATTTGATTACATTGTTTTTTATTTTTCTTATTTGGAAGTTTGTGTTTTCTATTGATAAGCATTAAAAATCCCTTAACATGATGTACGATGTACGTGAGATAAGGGTTCTATCAAAGTCAAAGTGAGATAGGGGTTCAATCCAAGTCAAAGCCAAAGTCAAGTTAGCTGCCCGTTATGCATTTTACATGTATGTATTAGAAGAGACTTTTATATTATCAAACAAAAAGTGGATTTCATGTGGATGTTATAAGTCTTTCGGAATATATTTTGGCTAGGTCATTTATCATATAGCTATTAAAAGAAATATTGGTTTTAATATTTAATTATTTTTATAGTATAAAGTGGAGTTCACTTTGAGATTCAAGCATTGGGAAGATAATCTTCTATAAAATGAAAATATGTCTAAGTTCATGACATATTTAGGTTCATAGAGGAAAATGTCTTCCTTCTTCATTTTTATGTGATTATTTTTTTTTTCTGTGGTTTAGATTGATTTTCAGGACATTGTTTGGTAGGGTCGTCTTTATCATACTTTGGTTTTTGCAGATTTGCAAAACTAAATTTTTGTTTATTCTGGTGCTTAAATTTCTGCTCGATTTTAACAACATACCGATAAGGAGAACCGAGTGATGAGATGTCCAGAAAATCCATTTCAGTTTGGATGTATCTATGTAGAGCCCCATGGTATTTTAGAACCAAATGTCGTTCGGAGTCCTTGATACCTCGGAAGATGAAAAACCAAAAGGTTTGCAGGCCCCGATGGGGGTAGTTGATACGTCAACTTCTCGGGGGCGTAACTTTTGCATAGGATCTTCGTTTGAGGTGTTTGATACACCATTGGAAAGGTCTAACTGAGAAGAGCGACTTTTCACTGACTCAGGTCAATGCCATTAGCAGTCACCTGGGCCCCAAAAAACATCGTTTAGGACCTCAAAACGGCCCCAGAAGTTTGGAACCAAAAAAACTGTTGAAAAACTACCAAAATGAAAAACTGTTTTTCAAACCTGTGGAATAGATGGTTGATCACCAATATCCACCTGGATTAGATATCATACCAATAAACAATTATTTGATTAGATTCAATTTTAATTTTTACAAAGATATAATAACTTAAATGAAACCTAATATGTTGCTTAGGCCATTTTACTACTAGTGTTGCATTAAACTTCTTATTTTCATATATAACTTGTTAAAGTTTAGATTAAAGTAGAAAATAAATTTGATATAGTAGCTTCACCACATGCAAAGTGGAAATATAAGATTTGTTGTTTTCATATTTAACTTGTTTGAATTTAGATTAAAGAAGAATATAAATTTGATATATTAAATCCACAACATATAAAGTGTAAATATTGAGTTGGATTATGAAATTGCCAAATAAGATGTATTATTCTTTAAAACAAATGTCTTCCATTAAAAAAACATCAAAATTAATTAGATAAAAAGAACTCTATCATATTTTAAAATTAAAAAAATATTTAATTAAAAAGTGCATCCAATTAGTTTAGTTTAGCTAAATAAATATTGCATTAAGTTCATTAATCAATGAAAGTAACTATATACACAAATTTTAGATTTGAAACCATCGGATTCCCTGGTTGTTAAATCAATGAAAAAAACTATATACATAAATTTTATATTTGAAACCAACAGGTTACCTAGTTGTAAGTTAAACCATGTATACATAATTGAAAAATCACTATATACTATACATAAGCAAAGAACATTGATGATTCATAATGTTACACTATCCATTGATTACATATGCGTTAACACCTACTCCATTGAGTTCAATAAGTATTGTAGAAAGCATATAAATCTCTTGAGTGATTAATACATTGTTTTGAAAAAGGTATGTATTTTTCTTGTATTGTGTATGGATCTGTACTTTGTATTAATCACACATATCCTTTTGGAATTCACACATTGATTACATATGCGTTAACACCTACTCCATTGAGTTCAATACTCCATTGAGTTCAATAAGTATTGTAGAAAGCATATAAATCTCTTGAGTGATTAATACATTGTTTTGAAAAATGTATGTATTTTTCTCTTATTGTGTATGGATTTGTACTTTGTATTAATCACACATATCTTTTTGGAATTCACATTAAGTACTACGTGTGATATGTTATGTGGAATTTGTATCGAGCACTATATATAAATGTCTTTATTTTTATCTTCCTGATGACTTATATGTGTCAAAAAAAAAATTAAATGTTCTTTTCATGGTCTAATCGTGATTTTGACTTTCAATTTGATATTTGGTATTATGGGTGGATACTTTAACATATGTTTATTGTTTTGATCTTTAATCACAAACTTATCCGTTAATTTTTACCCTATTGTATTTTTCGCTAACAATTTTACTATCCTAGCCAAGTCTTCCATGCTTCCATTCATTGGGGTGGTTGGTTGGTTGTTCAACTACCAACCCCTCCTTATTAATTTTATTTCCTTGAAATCAGAAAAGAAAATAACTTATCATTTTCAAATCAAATAGTTCAGTAAGGAGGCTTGGGTCTATTATACATGAGTTCCCTTTCTCTACCTTCTCACTAATTCCTCTAGTGGTATCATGGCCAATACTTTCAAGGCTTCACCCATCAGTCAACTAGTTGTCATTTAAATCAAACAAAATACGATTACAATATTTATATGCCATGGCATGGAAATCATTAAACATGATTAATTACATATTTGGGAAAATAGGGGTATTACAATTTCACCTACCACAATCAACATTCCATGGATGCTAACATTATTGATTTCCCACTATTTTTCCTCTCACAATGAAAATTCCACAGATAATTATTGGTTGTGGTTGCATAACTAATTAGAACTTTCATTGTGTGTTGTTATTTTGCAAGGTACCATTAAAACTGATATTTCCATTTAACTAGTGTCATGCCAAGAAGTATTTAAACCTTTTAGAAACACGATCCCAAACCATCCCACCTTCCCAACCAAATACTTTGTAATTAAGCATATCAAATTTTTTAATTCCTCTCCACTCTACATTCATCATAAACTAAAATGAATTAAGTCTTAACTCTACATTCATAACAAATTAAAACAAATTTTAATACAAGTAGCATCCAATGAACCAAACTTGTGCTTAAGGTCTAGAGGTTTAATATTATTAAAATATAGTGTAATTTTTAGTTCTCATAAATTCAATAGTTGAAACACAAAATAAGATGGAATTATACCATTTTATTCAAATGTTACAACTATCTACTGGAAAGAGCACATTACAAAGTTAAAACGAAAAGTGATTGCAAAGATGTCGCAACAAAAAGTTGTAGGAAGAACTCAAAGTCAAGAAAACACAAAATATTTGGTTTGGTGGGAAGGTAAAGGCTTAGAAGAATCCACATAATCGAAAAGGAGTAGGTTGGTAGAGTTAAGTGACCATTGCATGGACCTTATACCAATTGCATGTGATCCATATTGGATCATTATATTATTTTTCATCTATCTCAATGATTTTAGAGTGGAAAAAATTGGAGGAATCAACTTGTAGGGTCATTTTAGTGGTAGGTCCTAGTTTGGAAAATTGGGGTCTCGAACCTTCCAGGGCCATTTTGAGGCATCAAATTGAATTTTTATGGGTTAAAACTTTCCCAATATAGCTTAGGCATAATGAAATTATTCTAAACATCGATACATTTACAATGGTGCAAGAATCATGTCAATCAGAATTCGTATGCAAAAGTTATGCCTCCCACAAGTTAACCTATCGTGTTGACCACCATGGTACGAAAGGATGTCACGTCAGCCCCCATTAATCATGCATATGGGGCTAGCCTCTTATGTAATTTCAAGAAGATTATAGAAGGTCCAAAACGCTATCACAATTGAGGGTTGAGGAAGTCAAAATCCTACCCCTATATGGCTATCGGGCTATGCTAAATAACAAGCCACTAGGAGGAGAAAGGGTTCCATTCTATGTTATTGTATTTTGTTCCATAGCAGAGTAGAACAATTGAGAGAGGGAAATTAGAGAGCATAATAGAGGGGGTTAATGTTTTGTAGCCTCCTAACATGCCATAGGTCTTAGGTAACTCCATATAGAGTTCCTTCTCCTGTGTGCATGCATTATTTACATACCAAAGAAAAGAGAACAGATAAACCTTGCCTTCTAGTTGGGTTTTCTCCCGTAAGGGTTTCCCAAAGAAAATGATTTTTTTATCTTGTGGATGGTTTGTGATTGTACTTTATTGTTCTCTATTTTATGAATTTTATCTATTTCATGCATAAGCATAAAATCAATAACTAAATATTATGGAATCTAAATGAATTTAACCTTCATAATGTCGATTTAAATTTTATTTATCAAATCTATTGTGACAAACCGTTCCATTGGAATATCCATGGAAGTTTACATATCAACATGACTAGGATTTCACTTTTCTTTCTAACTCAAAACTCTATTGGAGGAGCATCCATGTGTTCAATTGAAAACCTTATGCACCCCTTGAATTTCTACTACATGTCGAAGGAGCTTGGGAGAATGATGAGTTGAAGGAATGCATGCATCGTATGATTCATGCAAGAAGATCAAGGGTGTGTTCACTCTAAAGGGTGTGATATGGGGATGTGAGGGTGGCATGCACATGCCATTGGATCTCCTCCCCATTGAATACATGGATAGAGTGAAGGATGTCATGGAATGTAAACACTAAGTAGGAGTTAAAAGACCACAAAGTTTTAAGAAGTAAGCCTAAGGCCCACAAACTAATGAGAGTTGATGCATGATGGGACTAACAAGTCATGAATAATTATGATCCAATGAGATCTTCATGAATTCATAATGTGGTTGGTGGGTAGTTATGCAAATGAAAATGAAAATGTGAAGGAATAAAATAGAGGTAGAAAGGGTAGAAGATTATTTTCATATTCACGGTGATAGAGGGAAAAGAAAAAGTTCCCATGGGAAATAAGAAGAAGGCATATCCATGGAAGGAGGAATTCTTAGAAGCTCAATGTAAGCCTAAGTTGAGACTATAGACTAGAAAGCTTGTTTTGTGTCATCTTGTGGAAGAGGTGTTGGTCCTCTATTTTGTAAACAACAAAGGGCCCATTATGGCATAATGTAACATTTTGAAACATTTAATTATATACTTATTAAGTTTGTGTTTTCCTCGAGTGCACTTGGTAAAATCTCTTTCCTTAAGGGTATTGAATGCATTATTCCAATTATGCATGTTGTGTAGCCGTAAGTTCATTTGCAACCCTATAAGTATACTCCACAATTATTATTAACATCAAGTGATATGATATCACAAATTCAATAGTGGGATTTTAGTATGTTATCCAAGGACCCTAAATAAAGAGAAAGGTGGAGACATAAATAGACTTGGGAAAGATAGGATGGCATGACCAGTTGTCACACATGAAGAAAAATCCGTACTCTTTCTCATGTAATGGTTAAACTCTGGGTGTTGAATATCCAAACCATAAGTATTCATCAAACAACAAGTGGATTTCCATGTGGATTTTATAATTCTTTCGAAACATATTTTGGCTATTTCATTCATCATATAGGTATTAAAAGAAATATTGGTTTTAATATTTAATTATATTTACACTGTAAAGTGGAGTTCACTTTGAGAGTCAAGCATTGGGAAGACAATCTAACCCTAAAATGAAAATATGTCTAAGTTCATGACATATTTAGGTTCACAAAGGAAAATGTCTTCCTTCATCCATAAAATTTCTAGGCCAAGAAAATAATGCATTGTTCTTAACAATGTCATTTCAAATTGGTTCTTAAGAGTGCACTTTATTTTGCTAACCAAGTGCAGATAATTGATTGTTAGAATAAAATCATTAAAATAGAACTAAATACATCAATTAAATGGATGAAAACTTAATGTTGTGTATTGGAACACATGGATCACCAATTAACCAACAATAGATTACTTAAATTTCCATGTTATGAACACATGGATCACCAATTAACCAACAATAGATTACTTAAATTTCCATGTTATGAACCTAGATCAATAAAATGCATAATTAAGAAAGAGCAAAAGAGAAAACACACAAATTACATATGCGAGGAGGATTTTTGCAAATATATCTCAATAGAAAAAATGGAGACATACAAATTATATCATAGTCATGTAATGATCACTTCTTATTACACTGCTACTTGATTCTCATCCGTGGCTTTTACAATGACACTTCACATTGAGTATAAATTCACATTAATGGCCAATACTAATCAAACTTAACTAATTCAAGGCGAACTTCAATGGGTCATTATCAGTGACATAGCCTTGAATGTCCTAATTTTCACAGTTTTAACCCAACGACAATCTATTTTACAACCATACATTGCAAATGTACACTTTAAGTCAGTTTTAGGCACAAAAGCTACGGTCATATATTTGAGTTCAATGCAATTTGTGTGCATAGATGGTGCCAAATGTACATAATCCCTTACGGGAAATGACACTGCCAAGTTTAATATAGTTTTTGCAAGGGTCCTAGAGTATCCACCTTAGTTCCACAAGATTCCACTACTCACACCATCACAACTTCAACACTTGTTGGCCCTTCATTTCCATGTGTCGCCATGGATATCATGTGAGTGAATGATTAGTTGGTCAGATTCAATTTTAATTTTTAAAGAGACAAAATAACCTAGAGGAAACCTAGGATGTTGCTTAAGCTATTTTACTACTAGTGTTGCATGAAACTTGTTCTATTTATATTGAACTTGTTAACGTTTAGATTAAAGAAGAAAATAAATTGGATTGCAACGTAGAAATATCAAAATTTGTTGTTTTCATATTTAACTTATTTGAATTTAGATGAAAAAAGAAAATAAAACTTGTTCTATTTATATTGAACTTGTTAACGTTTAGATTAAAGAAGAAAATAAATTGGATTGCAACGTGGAAATATCAAAATTTGTTGTTTTCATATTTAACTTATTTGAATTTAGATGAAAAAAGAAAATACATTTGATTTATTAGATCCACAACATATAAAGTGCAAATATTGAGTTGGATTATGAAATTTCCAAGTAATATTTATTATTTAAAAAAAAAAATTCCATTAAAAAACATCAAAATTAATTAGATAAAAAGAACTCTATCAAACCAAGTCCCCAAAATTGAAAAAAATATTTAATAAAGAAGTGCATCCAATTAGTTTAGTTCAGCTAAATAAATATTGTATTAAGTCCATTAATCAATGAAAGCAATTATATACACAAATTTTAGATTTGAAACCATCATGTTACTTAGTTGTAGGCAAATAATTAAATCAATGAAAGCAATTATTTACACAAATTTTAGATTTGAAACCAACAAGTTACCTAGTTGTAAGCAAATAATTAAACCATGTATACATAAGTGCAAAATCATTATGTACTATATGTACATAAGCAAATACCATTGATGATTCATAATGTTACATTATTCATTGATTACATATGCGTTAACACCTACTCCATTGAGTTCAATAAGTATTGTAGAAAGCATATAAATCTCTTGACTGATTAATACGTTGTTTTGAAAAATGTATGTTTTTTTCTCGTATTGTGTATGGATTTGTACTTTGTAATTAATCACACACATCCTTTTGGAATTCACATTCAGTACTACGTGTGATATGTTATGTGGAATTTGCATTGAGCACTACACATAAATGTATTTCTTCTTATCCTCATGATGACTTATATGTGTCAAAGTTTTCTTTTAAGTGTTTTTTCCATGGTCTAATTGTGATTTTGACTTTCAATTTGATATTTGGTACTATGTAGGATACCTTAACCTATGTTTATCGTTTTGATCTTTAATCATAAACTTATCCATTAAATGTTTATCATTTTGATATTTAATCACAAACTTATTCTTAATGGACCATTTGGTTGTATTGTTTGAGTATCGCCTTAATTGACTAGATTATTTATATGCCTACTGTGTTGAATAATTCCCTAATTAGTTGGGGAGACTTCATTCAAGTCCACAAGTGTTCCCATTTTGTTAAAAAATGTTGGTTTTTGGAGTTTTATTTGATCAAATCCCCTTTTTATTAGATTGTTTAAGTGTGCACCTTTAATAGTGTCTTATCCTATGTATAACAAGTTTATGCCTCATTACTTGTACATAGCTAAGGAATAGAGAGTTGTTTTTACTAGTTTTACCTATAGTTTATTCTCAAAAGTCGTGGTTAATATGAATACTTATGGTTTGGATATTCAACACCCATAGTTTAACCATTCAATGAGAAAGAGTATGACTTTCTCTTCATGTGTGACAACTGGTCATGCCATTGTGGTGAACCAACTTGGCTCACGAGTTAATAATCCAAAATACTTCAAATATAAAGATATACATATAGGACAACAATAAATTATATATTGAATAATAAATGTATAAGAATGAATAAGATGATCCTTACAATGAATAAAGAGGGCTTTCTTATATACCCACGCAGGGGTGTTGTAAGGCCTTCCATATTACATGGCCTTAAAATAAATAAAAATCTTTTAATCTCCTACTGAAATAACTGCAAATTAGTTCATTAGTTCATGGATTTCTTTCATGATTTCCTATACCAGGAAAATAAAACAACAACATAATACTAAGCATAATACTAACAACATAATAAGCATAATGTTGGCACAGGGGCAGGCCCAGGGTTCAACGCTACAACAATGCACCAACAAAACCCTAACTATTGGCCCTTTCATAAACACCTGCAAAGCAGATGAAGTCTCACCCGAGGTAGAGACAGGGGTGGTTGCAGGACTCAAGTGTCTGCAACCTTAGTTGGGACACAGATCTATGATTGTATTACTTAATAAAGAATTTAGCACCTTCAGTTCTTTAACATTCAATCATTATCTATTTCGTTGATAAAACAAAGCCTCGCAGTATCCACACTAATCTACCATATACAAGAACTTAGCATAAGTAAATAGATTAGATGTAACCAATCACGCACTGATCATATTCATGTACATTAGATCTAACATTCTATACATCATTAGCACTGAGCATAAGCAGATCTATCTAATCATCTCAAAGCACTAAGTAAAGAAGACATAAATACATTCAGACAAGCACCAAGCAAGATAACACAGTGTTTACATGGTTCACCCCTCTCTTGGGGCTACGCCCACCAACTCTTCTTCTTTATTTCCTTCAGTCAATATGTTACATCACAGAGCCTCAAACCTTTACTCCGCATAGGACAGAAGATCTGCATAGCTCGTTAGATCCTTCTTCCTCGCATTACATCACTAAGCCTTTCACAATCTGTCACAACTACTTGCACTCAACTCTGCAAGTCTCTTACAATCATGCACAAAGCATCCCAAAACCATACTTTCACTTAGCATACATTCACATCACTTAGATCTAGCACTTAGCCTTTCATTCGTCTCCCCCTTTTCTTCCTAGCCTAGGCATCTATTTATATATACAAAATAGGCCTAAACATGGGTAAACCCATGGCCCAACATCCCTTTCCTGTTACATATTCCCAAAAACCCAAAAAGAGGCCCAAAAGGGGGTCGAGATCCCGTGATCTCCGCTTCATCTTGTGCTCCTCCTTCGACAGGTTGTCGAAGTCCCAAACTAGGTCAACATGACCAAGAAACTCCCAAAACTTGGTCAAGGGCCAGCAAGCCCCCAACACTCACCTATGACTCGTCCTGAGTCACTCTAGTCTGACCAAATCTACCTCGAATGCCTTGAACTTGGCCCGAGATGCTTCAACTTGCTGCTTTGTTGTGGCCTCTTTCTCAGTGAACCCTGGATCATTATGTCATTCACCGGTCCTTCTAAGCGTTGTTCTGTTGTGAGGACGACCTGGTCTAGCTCTGCTCCTTGGCTCTTGACCTCTGTAAACAACAGACATGCCTTGTCTTGCATAGGTTGAAGTCGTTGAGTGACTTCCATCACTTTTCTTTGAATCATATGAATCTGCTTCTGAGCTGTGCGTTGTTCATGAGACCTCTTCATTCTATCTACTGCTGACAAGGCCTTCAACTGTGCGTGTAGTGTATCTGGATGTTGTTTTTCTTCCTAGAGATGCGACTCCAGTGCCTGTAATTCTGGATTCTCTGTAAGGTTTTCATATGTTTGGGTGCTCTAGTTACTTAGCTTCTTACACTCCAAGGCAAGATATTTTAATATTCCCACTGCACTGGGAGAAGTTGCTTCTCACTAGTCTCTTATCTCTTGAGGGGTTTCGGGTACAACGCAGAGCTCTAGATCTGCGATGCGTTTCCGAAGCTTCTGGATTACCTCTTCGAGTTGTGCCACCTGCTGTGGAACTCGTTCTTCGGTCTATACTTTGACGATTGTCACAGAGAGAAGTGCTCTGTTGACCATTTCCTTAACTTCAAGTTGCTCGGCGAGCAACTGTTCCTTTCTTTGTTGTAGCTCTGCTTTCTCTTCATCCCACTTTGCTTGGAGAGCAAGTTTTTCTCATTCTTCATTGTTGTGTTATTCTATCATATCTCCCTATTCTCGCGCTAGAGAATGGGTGGTTTGTGCTATTTCTTCTTGATCTCATCAAAGGCGAGCTTCGACTATATCGACAATCCGGTGTAATTGAGCAGGATCATCACCTAGTTCTGGTGTTCCAATTGTCAGGGGCAAAGTGGATACTGCGCGGCTGGATTGTAGTGTCTACTGCACTTCTTGAAGCTCGGCCTTGATGTGACTGGACACCTCCTCCTTCTTTTCTTCATGCTTCTCTACTATCTCCAGCAAAGCATCATTCAGTGCAGCGACGATGAAGTCAAAGTCATCTGAGGTGAGGGTGGTCTCAAATTTGGTTCTAGTTGCTTTCATTTTCTTCCTTAAAAAAGGTTTCGGAGGGGAAACCTTCCTTTTCTTCGAGGGATCCTCCTCGTATCTTGGCGGTGTAACCGCGCCTTTCTTATGTTCTATTTATGTGCCATCACTTCCTTGCTCAGCTGAGATAGATGCGGTCTTTACGGATGCGCTATCTAAATCATCGACCTCTTCGGTCTTCTTTATCTTGCTAGGTCCGGCTGTATCTGGCGCAGTTTTGGGGCTGTCAACATCATACATCTCTGCAGGGTCCATTGGAACAAGGAGGTCCACTGATCATTCCTTGGTAATCTCCGCCAAGTCATCCTCCGTTAACTTGTAGTATGACTCTAGTTGTTAGTGATTCTCATCAGCGTGCGCTGTCATGTAGATGAAGTGGTGGTCCATGTTGAATTTCATCAATGGCCTAAATATGTGAAGTGTGTTTGGGGTTATGCGAGGCGTGGCTTGTATGGCTACCTTAAATTGGTTATAATATGTGTGGAAGATGGAATTTGATTGCCACTACTTTTTCATGTTGCTGGAATACGACAGCGTACTGAACTTCATGGCCAGTGGTTCAAAGGGATCGACATTCGGGAAGGTTGCACCTTCTGGCATCTCCCATGCGATGAAAGCGATTAATATGAGCAGCCAACTAAAATGGAACTCGTACCCTTGGTCCTGCGCTTCCCTACAGTCCAGTTCTAGTTGGTTCATCAAGTATTTAGCCCAATTCATATGTAGGCCCTCTGCGCACTTCCCTGCGAGGTCGACTACAAATCCGATTACTTGGGTCGGTCAGTTCTTGCAAACTAGCTTGCCTGCGATCAACTAGCATGCAAGGCATACTGCACCACTCTGTAAAAAGGATACCTTGTAGCCTCGTGTGCCCTTCTCTACATCTCCATACCTATCCTTTATCCTCTGGGCAAGAGCGCGATCTGCGGTCTTTCCAGGGTAAAAATCATGTGGTCGGGGCCCTGGATGCTTATTCCTGTGATCCGATTGATCAAAGTCAGATCCACTGTGATGCACCGGTTCAACCATAAGTATCCTCCATGATAGCAGGACATCAACAAATTGACGCACGCATTCACTTTTTGATGCCTCCCGAAGTGAGGAATCTTCATTACATTAAGTAGGGTTGACTATGTGAGGTTTTGGGTCCATGATTGAGTGATAATATTGGAGTTATTTCCTTTGGTTAATGTCGTATATTTATGAGGGGCGAGCATACTATAAACCTTCCTGTCACCGAGGTTGAAGTCACTGAACTTCAACGCGGTGAGCTTATCCTGGTCGGCACGAACTGTGCTTCATTCTTTCGGAAGGTACCCAGTGATCAAAGCATACTCAAATTTGCGGGGTACACTGTCACGATTGATGGCACCACTCAAAGGTGGTAGATAAGCAGGTAGAATTCTCAGAATTAGCTTAGCATTCACGATATCGTCTCTGTGCTTCATTTGTTTCTCATTAGCTGGTCGGGATGGACCGGCTCGGGCAGTGGAAGGAGAGGCCTGTAGTCCTCTTGTTGACGATTCTTGTACACCTGTAGACAACCCTCGCTCCGACATGACTCTCTCTGTCATCAAGTCGATCAAAACTTCCTTAGTGGCTTTCTCTGCAGCGCTCAATGCTTCCGACATACGTACTCGGGGTAAACAATTTGTGGGATTGGAGAACAACTCAGACACGGTAATGAGATAGAGAATGAGAGAAAAATGATCATTGTATAAACTTGGCTTAGTCTATGGGCTCAAATTATCAGTTGGAAAAAGTGTTCTCGGTGCGTGGCGTGACGAGATAAATAGGTAAATCGACAATGGTTGGCTTGCAATGGGTATGAGCCTCCATTAACTCCTGTTCGATTCATTATGGTGCGCTCCAATGGTCGGATGACGAACCTTTATTGCTTTTATGTCTGTTCAGAGAGGAAGTTGAATGGATATATCGGCCCCAACGACTATATTGCTTCGTCATGGCGAAGTGCCATGTGTCGTTGTTCTGATATCTCGGCGAAGCTGTAATTTTGCAATTTTTCTTTCTGTGAGGTCTCCTTTAGAACCTCCTGTAACCTTTCAGTATTAGCCCTTTTCTTTCTTAACTTTATAGCCTTGTTTCTAGTGAGCTTCATCTTGATAATTCTTTTCTCATTCTGATTATTTTCTTCTTTGGTCTTAGTTACTTCGCACTGTTGAAATTCTTTCCTAGGGTTCCTGGATAATACTTATTCTATGTCTGGGATAGGTAATTCAATCTTATGAGGATCCTCTAGTGTTCTCTTAGCTTTGTTATCCGGGATTCTAGTATTAAATATTTGTAATATGCTCTCATGTTCCTCAATCAAGTGCGCGATCCTTCTGGTCATAAATTCTTTTAAATCTTGCTTCTTATGTTCCAAAACTTCTTCTTCTTCCTTTCGTCTGGCTTGATCTCTATCAATCCAAGGTTTTCCTATTAGCATGGTAAACGGGGTGCTATCTTCAACAAATTTAATAATCTCAAAGTCTTCTTATGTCGAACTTCCATTGACAGTCATAGGTATCCGAGCGAGCCTTCCACATAGGTTTACTATATTTCCTTTGAATAAACTTATTCCTTCTAGTGAAGGGATCATAGCAAGCCTTTCTATAGCTTCCTAGGTTCTCTCTGGAATAATATTCATCTGTGTTTCCTCATCCAGAATACAGTCAATGTCGAAGTCCCCTATTCTTGCTTCGATGCATTCCTTCTCTTTGAATATCTCTGATAAGCTGACATGGCAGTGGTCATTTAGGGTTTCTTTCATCTGTATCAATACTTTCTCTGATTCTTTCCGGGGTTCTACCTTTTCTATATATGCCTTAGGGTTCTCTTGATTCAGGTTCATCCCTTCAATCTTAGCGATCATTCTAGAGCAATCCAATGCTTCATGTTCTAGAGTTTTACAACAAAGACAACTAGGTATTCCACCAGGGCATTCCTTAGCAAGATGTCCCGGCCTTCTGCAATTGTAACAGAGGGTTAATCCTCTCTTCCTTTTAAATGATCCCTAACTTCTTTTGTACTGCACACTAGGATCATATGAGCTAACCTGAAACCAATTCTTTCTAGGATCATGCATCCATTTGTTAGTCCAAACATCTTTTCTATGCATAGATATAACATATCTTTCATGATTCTTATCAGATCTATTCATAACAAATCTTCTTTCATCTATTAGTGTCGTAGTTTTTAAGCTAGGACAGAATCTATCAAACATACCTAGATTCATACTCTAGAAACAAAAAATTCCACTTATCTTACTTTTACAGAGCACAAATCTTTCAAATCTAAGACTTTTTAACTATTCTTACCTTTATCAAAGCACAAAGCTTGTAGATCTTACCTCTTTTAGTCAGAAGTTTCCACTTTTACCTTTCTTAGAGAACAAAGCTTTCAAATCTTGCTTCTTTTCTTCAGATCCGACCTCCTTTCTTCAGATCAAGCTTCCTTCCTTCATATCTAGCCTTCTCTCTTTAGAACAGAGCTTCACAGGTCAAGTAAAATGATGTGCCCTAGGAAAACAGATCTACGCACAGAGCTTTCACACTTTTAGATCGAATCTTTGCACAAAGTTTCTTCTTCCTTAGTTCCCAACAATCACAGTTTTTGTCCCGGCAATGGAACCATTTGTTGTCATAGGTGTAGACCTAGGGTTCAACGCTACAACAGCACACCAACAAAACCCTAAATACCAACCCTTTCGGCAAAACCTGCGAAGCAGATGAAGTCTCACCCGAGGTAGAGGCAGGGGTGGTTGCAGGACTCAAGTGTCTGCAACCTTATCTGGGACACAGATCTGTGATTGTATTACTTAATAAATAATTTATCCCCTTTAGTTCTTTAACATGCAATCATTATCTAATTCACTGATAAAACAAAGCCTCACAATATCCACACTAATCTACTGTATACAAGCACTTACCATAAGTAAATAGGTTAGATGTAACCGATCAAGCACTGAGCATATTCATGTACATTAGATATAACATTCTATACATCATTATCACTGAGCATAAGCAGATCTATCTAATCATCTCAAAGAACTAAGCAAAGAAGACATAAACACATTCAGACAAGAACCAAGCAAGATAACACAATGTTTACGTGGTTCACCCCTCTCCTGGGGCTACGTCCACCAACTCTTCTTTTTTATTGCCTTCAATCAATCTGTTACAACACAGAGCCTCAAACCCTTACTCTGCACAGGACATAAGATCTGCAGAGCTCGCTAGATCCTTCTTCCTTGCGTTACAACACTAAGCCTTTCACAATCTATCACAACTACTTGCACTCAGCTCTGCAAGTCTCTTACAAACATGCACAAAGAATCCAAAAACCCTACTTGTACTTAGCATACATTCACATCACTTAGATCTAGCACTTAGCCTTTCATTCGTCTCCCCCTTTTCTTCCTAGCCTAGGCTTCTATTTATATATACAAAATAGGCCTAAACATGGGTAAACCCATGGGCCGACATCCCTTTCCCGTTACATATTCCCAAAAACCCAAAAATAGGTCCAAAAGGGGGCCAAGATCCCGTGATCTCCGCTTCGTCTTATGCTCCTCCTTCGATAGGCTGTCGAAGTCCCAAACTAGGTCAACATGACCAAGAAACTCCCAAAACTTGGTCAAGGGCCAACACATAATAACAACATATCAACAAGTAAAACACATAAAATATGTGCCTCAATGTGTAGATTAGTTTCTCTTTTCTTTTTGTTGAGGATCCTGCCCAACTGCCCAAACTGAATATTAACCTCCCAACCAACTAGGAATAGCCTCTCTGGCTCCCTAGCTCCAGGAATCCTTTTGGTTTCCTGGCCCCCAAGCCCAAAATTCTCAGCAACAACAATGCCCCTGTGAGAGTTCCCAAAAACCAAATTGTTCACTAACATCCTCCTCCTTCTTCCCCAATTTCACCTCCCAAAAACCAAAGAACAAAAGACCCCTCTCCAAGTCCTCTCCCCTCTGCCTTATCCTCCTCCCTCGAATCCCTCCCCCTCCTTCAATTCTCCAACCGCCTTATCCCCCCATTAATTCCTCAACAACCTTATCCCTCCCATTAATTACTTCACCTACCAATTTTAATAATATTATAATAAAGACTCAATAAATTTATTTTAATAATTAATTAAATTAATATTTATCAGCCATGATAATTAAATAATTAATTAGGGTTGTTACATACACCCACCCTTCAAGAAACTTCGTCCTGAAGTTAGAGTAATTTACAATACAAGGGTAATGACACATGGTTCATACATCCACATCAAATAAACAACATAACCAGTTAAAAAAAAAACACTTATACATACTAGTGTACATGTGCAAGGAATGCATGTGTAACTAGCACATACAAGACTCACACATGTACTAATGACAATAATTATCACACCTATAGTAATTCTTGCATGTGTCCAATCCAATCAAAAAGACCATTCATTTCATAAAAGATAGTAAACCATTTAAAATGTTCACAAAATCCCTCAATTATAATAATTTAGCACAAACAACATTCATTTAGATAATTGTAGTTCAGTTAAGCAATTATAAATATACATATATACATATTTTCTTTTCAAAAAAGAGGAAAAACAATAAATTCTACTATAAGGCAAAATCCCCGCACACTCTCAACTACTTCTATTCATCCTTCCTCCCTGACTTACTTCCATCTTTCATCCCTATCCTTCCTATGTTGGACTATCTTGGAGCGTCAACTATATTGACCTAACTCCAAATAGAACCTGTAAGAGGAAGTGTCAACTCTCTTGACCAAGCGTCCCTAGCACGCAATTGACAGTCATCATCACATGTCTAGGGGAGCGTGAGCTAACACCGTCCTCCCATGACTCCAAGTTTCAGAGGATACACGATGGGAAATTCCTCCACCCCTCCTAATAGGACTAAGGTCCACACCCTACCATGGAACATACAGTGGCACTGTGTTGCTGGGAATTTTGTCATCGTATATTCAGTTTTAGGCGGTCTTACCACCTGAAAAACCTGCACTGGTCCATATATCATAGAAATGCATTCAAACCAACATAATTTCACATACAAATATTCATACCATATTGTTTCTCAGTCAGTGTTCACGAAATCAACTTGTTATTATCATTATCCTTTGGCTATTTCATAGCCTATTGACTTGCAGATTAGTCTATAACACAAACTCATACATATCTATGCATTATCATCATGTAAATGCATTTAACCATAATCTCAATTCGGTATCCATGTACCAACAACTTTGAATGTCAAAATTTTCAAGTTAGAAATAGATTGCATAATATCCATCATAATTCAAATAACGTTAAACATTCATAGAATTGGCATTCACATAGGTTCATACGTCTTAAAAGTTCAAGTGTATCATTAATAGTTTCACAATGAAAAGAAAATAAAGGTGATTAGGCCTTAGGTAATTCTAGTTGTCTAAGTCAAAAGGTGGCATTACATACACCCAACCTTCGAGAAAAGATATTCCCAAGGTGGTCAAAAAAGTAAGGGATGATCTCGTCGTAAGGTCTCGACATCCTCCCAAGTAGTAGATCCTGGGCTATATTTGTCCCACCAGACCTTAACTTGGTCTACTAGATGGTTCCTGAGTTGTCGGACCCTACGGTCCAATATATGTAATGTTTTTACCATGAGGGTTCCCGTGTCTGATACCTGCAATTCCTTCCAATTCAGTTTATGAGATTCATCAGCAACATAATGATGTAGAACAGATACATGAAAAACATTATGAGTTTTATGCAAGTGGGGTGGAAGTACGAGACGATGGGCAATGGGTCCAATTCTCTCTTTTATTTTAAACGAACCTATAAATCGAGGTGACAAATTTGTCCCCTTTCCGAACCGAATGGTACTCTTATTAGGCCTGATACGAATGGAAACTTGATCTCCCACTTTATATCTTCGGTCAGTCCTATGTGCATCACCATAACTTTTTTGTCTATCATGTTCTTCCTTTAGTCGCTGCCTAATCTGAATCACATGTTCCTCCATCTCTTGAATCAATTTTGGCCCAACTGTCACTCAGCCTTCTAACCTTTCCCAACTTAATGGTGTCCTACATGCCTTCCATACAGAGCTTCATAGGGTGGCATTCCAATGGAGCTATGAAAACTGTTATTGTAGGCAAACTCTACCAAAGGTAGGTACTTCTCCCAATGGGTTTGATTATCCATAACATACATCCTAAACATGTCTTTCATAACTTGACTCACTCTCTTATTTTTCCCATCTGTTTCAGGATGATACGTTGTGCTTAAGTTCAATTGAGTCCCCAACGTTGATTACAAACTTTTCCAAAACCTAGAAGTGAATCAGAAGTCCCTATCTGAAATGATCTTCTTGGGTAACCCATGCAAATGGATGACCTCACTTATAAACACGCATTCCACATCAGTGACATCATAAGTGTCTCTAACTTGAATAAAATGAGCACTCTTTGTCAACTTATCAACTATCACAAGAATGGCATTGTGTCTATGCGATATGAGCAACAATCCCACAAAAAAATCCATAGAAATGACTTCCCATTTGGACATAGAAACATCATGCGGTTGTAGGAGACCTGTCGGGTGATGGTAGTCATCATTCACTTGTTGACACTCTAGGAACTTGGCAACAAAATGGGCTACATCATGCTTCATGCCTACCTATAAGAAAAGCTTCTCCATGTCTGCGTACATTTTCTTCACACCCAGATGTGCACAATAAAGTTCTCTATTGGTGCTGCAAATTGGTGATGGGTTTCTCTATTTTAGAGAACCCTTCCACAAATCTCTGATAATAACCCGCTAGCCCCATGAAGCTTCTTACCTCATGAGCAATTTTTGGCACTGCCCATTCCATAATGGCCTTTACCTTTTTTGGGTCCACAGAGATTCTTTCAATAGAAATGATATGATCTAAATAGTGAATTCCTTTTTGGAAGAACGAACACTTTGAAAACAAGCCATACAATTTGTTCTCTCTAAGGCATGACAACACCACTCGCAAGCTTTCCTCATGTTCTCTTTCGTTCTTTGAATATATGAGGATATCATCCAAAAAGACTTGTACAAAGCAGTCTAAGTACTTTCAGAATACACCATTCATGAGGCTCATGAATACTGTTGGTGCATTGGTCAAACCAAAAGGTACTACAACGAACTCATAATTCCCAAACCAATTTCGAAATGCAGTTTTAGGAATATTTCCTTCCTTAATCCTTAACTGGTGATACCCTAATCGTAGATCAATTTTTTAGAACACTACTGCTATTTTCATATGATCAAAGAGATCATCTATCCGTGGCTTTGGGTACCTATTTTTCACTGTAGCACGATTCAAGTCCCTGTAATCTATACACAGTCGTAAGGAACCATCCTTCTTCTTCACAAAAATTACTAGTGCGCCCCAAGGTGAGACACTGAGCCTTATTAGACCTAAGTCAAGTAGTTCCTTCAAATGCATTTGCAACTCACAAAGTTATGGCGTTGTCATCCTATACAGAGTCTTGGAAATTGGCTCTACACTAGGTTTTATCTCAATGGTAAAATCAAGCTCCCTCTCAGGAGGTAACCCTGGTAACTCTTTCAGAAAAACATCCTTAAACTCTGACAATACTAGATACTGATCCAAGGAGGGTTCTTTCCCTTGATTGAATTCTTCCACTACATATAATAGACAATCTTGCATCATGCAACGTTTAACCTTCATGGTCGAGATAAAGCATAGAGACACTTTCCTCCGTACACCATGGATCTCTACTGACCTCCCTTCATCATCAACACAAAGCACCCTCTTTGCGAAGCAATCTACCAAAGCTCGATGGGATTCTAACCAATCCCTTCCAATTATTAGGTCATACGTCCCTAGACTAGTGGCGTACACCTTCAACCTAGTAGTACACACTCCCAGGTCTACTAGACAATTATCAACAATAGGTCCTACCACTTGTTTTTCCCCTGAAGCCATCTCTACTTGTTTAAATTCATCATGCTCGTAGGCTACCAACCCACAATTTTCTAATGCACAAGGTGAAATGAAACTATCTGTAGCACCAGAATCAAATAAAATTTTAACATTGACATGATTTAACGTACTTGACAACTCCACCACCGTGGATTGATGTTACGCCTGGTGATTATTAACCGTTGCATAAATCTAGTGGCTACTACTCGTTCTTCCCATCATGGCCTTTCCTTCTCTATGCATAAATCTTGCTTGTGACTCTAGGCAGTCACGCTAGTAATGGGGTCCTCCACACCTCCAAAAATTATTACGAGATGGAACTTGCACATTGTCCTGTGACGGTCTCTTAAATGAGTTCCTTCCCCTGGAGCCCCTGCCCCTACTTGTTGCTACCTAAGAAGGTTGTGGACCTGCCTGCGTCATTGGCGATGAGTGGGATGTTGCACTCACTGACATTGAAATACCTGTAGCAACTGTTCTAGGTGTGATTCTATTTCCATAAGGAGGTGGCCTAGAGATTCCTCCCCTGGAGAAGGTCCTAGGGGACTTCCCCATGAATCCAGGATGTTGTGGAAAGGTTGATCTCATACCTCCTTTTAATCTCATATGCTCATCCACGTAACATGCATTTTCAACTTCTTTAGCTATTGACGATGGTTTCCACATCCGTACCATGGCCCTTATCTTAGGGTTTAACCCGTACACAAAACACTCTTCTTGTCATTGATCAATGTCCATGTACGATACATATTTTACCAACTCCATGAACCTAATCTCATACTCTTCCACGATCTTGTTTCCTTGAACTAGAGCATGAAATTCTCCTACCTGTTGTTCCTCGTAGTATGTAGGAAAATATTTCATCCGAAACCTTTCCTCAAAAAACTCCCATGAGACGATGTCTGGGGTAAGGCGCAATTGCCTCTCTAGGTTACCCCACCAGTTCAAGGCATTGTCCCTCAACTAAAAGATCACTATTTTCTCCTTTGATGTGGAAGCATAATCTCTTAAGGTGAAACATCGTGTCATTCCTTCCAATGATGCCTCTATGCGTTCACTTGCAATACCCCCAACAAACTATGGGAGTTTGATCTTATGTAGTTCTCTAGTGATGTCCCCTGGTGGAGGCCCTCCCTTTGAGTGCCTTGACACTTCAGGGTTACCCACTCTAGATGGTGGGGGTTCCACTTCGATATCTGTTGATTGGTGTCCCTTTAATGTCTCATTAATAACCTCCAAAGAGCGCAAAATGAGACCTAATTCAGGCGATGGTGGTGGCAGCGCCAACGTTGGAGGTCCTTGCGAAGATGCCCCTTGCCCTCAATTTCCCCGAGTCCTAACCATATTGAATAACTGAATCTGCATCAAACCCAATGCTTATCAGGGAAGATTTTAAGGCATTCCTCATTTGCTCAAACTTATACTTGCAAACATAGGGTTAGGCGTAAGTGTTTTTTTACTTGTCTGTAAATAGATGTTACTCTCTTTAGGTAAGTAGCTTAGGTGTGCTACTTCTAGGCTCCTCTCGTGGCTTCTTAGTTGTGGCTTGGCATGGCGCTTGGTAGGGTTGGGTGATTTTGCCTAGGCAATTATGAGAAGTTTGAATACTTGGCCTTGATTCTCAAAGAAAAATAAAATGGGTGTTATAGTATAGGCTCCAGCATGGCGACTAAGCACTGCAGAGTACAATTTCAGGCTGACCCATGTTGAATGTGATGGTTTTATCAGAGAAGTGGTAGCCATGGTTTTATCCGATGCATAGTGCACACAAATGGGCTCCCTTAGTGACTTGGTGCTTGGCTTGAGCATTTTTTCGGGCTTTGGCTTCGTGTTGGGCTTGTTCTGTTGGTTAGCGCAGATTCCACAAGATATGGGCGCTCGAGGATGTTGCAGGACCAACCCTCCTTGGCTCCTTTGTCTAGAATCGGGCACTGGCCTTGTGTGTTGTCTTGTTCGTGGACATTGGAACTTGAAGTTGAAACTTAGGGCTCGATGGAAACCAGGCCAATCCTTGGTAATTGGCGCTTGGTGTGATGGCTTGTATTTGGTGCTAGACCTGCTAGTTTAGACGCATAATGCAAGGACTAGCACCCTTGTGGGCTACTCCTCGTGTGCTAGACTTAGTGCTCCATATTTGATAAAATAATAATAATATTTATTTTTTATTTACTTCTCTTGTGATGAGCTATATTTCCATTTTTTACTGTTTTAGTATCTAATATATATATATATATATATATATATATATATATATATATATATATATATATATATATACATATATATATATATATATAAGAGGTTTCTATGATGTAAGCCTTATAATTATTTCCTCTTAATCTTTTGTAGGTTTCCTCTCGTTCCTTTTCACATGAGGGTGAGTGTGTTTATAGGTACAGGGGTTGGAACAATTGAAAAAAAAACATGTGGATATGGTACTACAAGAGATGTGGCAGGGTATTTTCCCTGCTGCACTCACCCTCTTCTCTAACACTTTCACCATTTTCTCTAACACTTTTCTGGGTAGTTTTCTTAGGGTTCCAGGGTCATTTCTGGGTTATTTAAGGGATATAATTTAAAGGGTTTTTACATTTTAGGTTGGATTTTGGGAACATATTGTACAATTATGTGGGTGGTCAAGCCCAAGTTTCAGTTTTGAAACCTAGCTCTGATACCATTTGTAAGGCCTTCCATATTACAGGCCCTTAAAATAAATAAAAATATGTTAATCTCCTACTGAAATAACTGCAAATTAGTTCATTAGTTCATGGATTTATTTCATGATTTCCTATACCAGGAAAATAAAACAGAAACATAATACTAAGCATAATAAGCATAATAACAACAAATCAACAAGTAAAACACATAAAATACGTACCTCAACCTGTAGATTAATTTCTCTTTTCTGTTTGTTGATGATCCTACCCAACTGCCCAAACTGAATATTAACCTCCCAGCCAACTAGGAACAACCTCTCCAACTCCCTAGCTCCAGGAATCCTTGCGGTTTCCTGGCCCCTGAGCCCAAAGTTCCCAACAACAATAGTGTCCCTGTGAGAGTTCCCCAAAAAACAAATTGTTCACTGATCTCCTCCTCCCTCTTCCCCAATTTCACCTTCCAAAAACCAAAAAACAAAAGACCCCTCTTCAAGCCCTCTCCCCTCTTCCTTATCCTCCTCCCTTGAATCCCTCCCCCTCCTTCAATTCTCCAACTTCCTTATCCCCCCATTAATTCCTCAACAATCTTATCCCTCCCATTAATTATTTCACCTACCATTTTTAATAATATTATAATAAAGACTCAATAAATTTATTTTAATAATTAATTAAATTAATATTTATCAACCATGATAATTAAATAATTAATTAGGGTTGTTGCAGGTGCCCTTACCAATAGTCATGTCCTTTCATTATTAATAATTATTATTTAATCATGATCTTACTAATATCTATTTTATATGTATATTTATGTCCATAACATTGCCTTCCCCTTAAAAATGCTTTGTCCTCAAAGCATATTAATGAAAGGCTTGATGAATTTTTCTTTGACTTGTAATGTTCAATCATCCACCATTCTGAGAGCTATCGTAGTTGACGATACCAAATGATATGAGTGACAAAGAGATGAGCAAAATCATCGAATTGTGAAAAAGTTTGCCCACCCTAGTTTGATCTTCTGTGAAACAGGGTGTTTATAGGGTTATCGTTTTGGATAATATTGATATTTTAACTGGTTAATATATCTACTTCTATGTTTTGAATGTCGATAGGGAATTCTTACAACATGATTTCCCCTTATCATAATTATAGCATTTTCTTCTTTTGACTTTGATATATGGTTTTCTTCATGCACTGATGTTGCCTTGTTAATGACTGAATTTTGATTAGTAAGTTTATTTGGAAGTTCCATCGTTTCTACTTTGACATCTGACGTTGTCTTTTTTCTAGTTGATTTTGTAATTTCTTGAGTGATACTTTCTTCATGACCTGATTTGTCGATATCTTTAATGTCTGGATTTTCAAGTTTCTCTTCTTTCAACTTTCTGATTTGTTCTAGTAACAACTGATTAAGGTTCTTCAAACGAGAATTTTCTTCTTCTTTCTCTGTGAGGTTCTTCTTCAAATATTTTTCGAGATCCTCCTTTCCTTGTTCTATTTTTTTCCATATAGCTTTGTAACCTTAGCCTTCTTGATTTGGCCGAGTAATTTTTTATTGTGGTCTTTTAAGCGGGAAATTTTTTCATTTTTTTTCTGTGATAATTTCGTCAAATTCTTTCTGCATCCTTTGCATTGCCTTTTGATTTTCTTGAAGTATTACTTCTGATATATTGTTAAATTCTTCTCGTGTTATTGAATCTAGCTCCGATGTAGTGTCTTGTAGTTTTATCATTTTCTCCTTATAGGGGAATGTCACAAATTTTTTCTCCATGTTTAAGATGAAGGTACCTAGACTTTTAAACCAGAGTAACCCGATGACGATGTCAACTTCTTCTTGATACATAGTTGTAACATAGAATTGAGATATATATTGATATTAATCAATCGTCACTTGTAACTCCTTAATTTGAAAAATATCCTTCTTTTCATTTATATTATGCTTTGGAATTAATAATTGATTTGCCAAATCAATATTAATGAAATTTTCATTATAGTCTAAGTTGATAATGATGTTAACCTCTCTTCCTTGAACACTCCCCTTTAATGTAGAAAACTGTAACATACGATTGGGCAACCTTCATAAAAAAAACCTTCCTTCCTTCATTTTATTAGAATCCATTTTGGCTTCTATCAATATTTATGATAAATAATTTTGCAATAAACAATATTTTGATTATGAAACTTGTATAACCTTTTGATAATTAAATTGAATGTCACAGGTGTGAAGGTCCCACATTATTTTAATAATAAATAATAGACTTTCTTAAAAAATATTTTGTATAATTCTTTAATAATCCTCTTTTTTATATATATATATATATATATATATATATAATTTTATCTTTCTTAATATTCAACATATATATTCTTTACTTCCTTCAATTACTTTACAATTGCAATGAATTTGGTTTTTTTCGTTACACTTCACTTCACCTTTAGAACATATACTTCAACATTTTTTATAACTTATCTTTTTTTTCATAAACCAATGAATATTATTTTTCAATCCTTTTAAAATAGAACTTCCTTTTTATGGAACTTGAACTCTTATAATCCTTATAATAGACATATACTATATTTTAATCAATGCTTCCTCCTTGAATTGATATCGGATTTTAATATCCTTGTAACCCTTCCATAATAGCGAATCAAAATTAAAGTGGAATTTAAAGTGTTGATTAATTAATATGTCAACGGTGGTAGCTAGGAAATAATTTTGGTTTTTTTTTTTTTTACCCTTGAAGGACCACCACGATCCTTTATACTTTTTTACTAAAATTCATACCTTTTCAATTAAACTTTAACTAATTAATAATTGAAAACTCGTCATAGTAAAGGAGACACCAATGTGATTCGCAGTTTGGTCTTCGGTGGCAAAAGTTGAACAATTTAGAAAAGAGATGCGGCTACTTGAAGCGATAGCTTACTCTGAAAAAACAAATGCCTGCGAGTTCCTGGACAAAAGTATAACCCCCGCCTTACTCTTTTCCAATAGATTCAGATGATGGCTAGCAACTGCGAACCTTCCTTTCATGCTTCCTTCCCAATCAGAAGTTCACTACTCCATGAATCTGGGCAGCAAGACTTAGATAATTGTCACCCTGGTGGTCAAATAATTCCCCTACTCTTATGTTTAGCAACAATTCCCTAGTATTTTTTTTTCTAATCTGAATTCTTATATCTCCTAATCTGCAGTGGAATGATATATGGATTTATATATTTATTTTTAAATGGCCAAAAGCCAATGGTGGTCAAAAAAACCTAATAAGCAAAGAAACTCTGAATTGAAGTTGGCCAAAAGCTGGGATCAAAACAAATCTCTAATAAAGAGATTGGCCAAAGGCCAGAATCAGAAAAATGAAGCTTTGATACCACTGTGGTGAACCAACTTGGCTCAAGAGTTAATAATCCAAAATAATTGAAATATAAATATATCCATATAGGACATCAATAAATTATATATTGAATACAATTCAGAAACCACAACCTCGAGAAGCGCACCTCGAGATTCCCCTGATAGGTTCTAGGGTTCCTACACTAGTTGCCATGGCCTCAGGCTCGGGGGATCCCCCCCAACCCCCCACGCCGCATGATCTTGCAACGTTTCGAAAACTGATCTCCTCCTATTCAAAATCTGCCAAAAGTGCCCTTCCCTCCAGATTTGTAAAAAGGTTGGAACCAATCCCAAAAGTGTCGGTCCATTCCCAGTCCTCGAGACCGTTTTCTCTCTGATTGGCCGAAAACGATTTAATAGGGAAATTCACCAGACTCTGGTCGTCCCCCAAAACTATGGCTCTATGGTTGGAGTAGAACTGGAAGAAAACAATCAAAGGAAAACTTTTTATAGCTTTTTGTGGAAAGGGTTTCTATGTTTTTTCTCTTTGAAAACAAAGCAGATCGAGACCTAATCTTCAGGAATGGCCCGTACTTCATGGGAACCAGAGGGGTGTATCTGAATAAATGGACTCTGGACTTCATTACAGAGAATGACATCCCCTATGTTGTCCCAGTATAGGTTAGGCTCCCCTTCTTACCCCTACACTGTTGGAACGACGAAACAATAAAAAATATAGGCAATGCTCTGGGAAGGTCCATCGATTGAGACAAACCACGAGATGGACTGCAGTCTTGTGCAAGGTTATGTGTTGAAGTGGATCTGGAAAATAGGCTTCCAGAAGAAATACATCTCATCCTGGATGGGTGGTCTTACATCCAAACAGTGGATTATGAACAACTCCCATTTAAGTGAAAATATTGTTATGAATACGACCACTTTGCCAAAAAATTCCCTAAGGCAACCCAGGAGCATCCAGAAAACAAGGCCCCTGAGTAGTGGCAACAAGAAAAACGAAAAAAAATGGCGAATAGATAAGGAAATCCGCAACAGGACAGAAAAAACAACTCCAGACCCCCCTCGCCAAGTAAAGGGAAAGCTACAATACAGATCAAAGAAGAAGCCGAAAGCAACAAGAACAAGTTTGAACACTTGGAAAATCTGGATCCATAGTTGATGAGATCAAAGGAAAACACAGAAGAAATCACCCCTAACCAAGATGCGGTTCTTGAGATCCACCCAGAAGATCCAAACCCTCAACACCAAGTTATTCATCAAGCACAGGAGGAAGACAGTCAAGAAGAATCTATATTTGGGAACAAAAACTGAAAAAAAACAAAGAAAGCTTTAAAGGACTGTGCAATAGCCTCCCTCATAAGAACAAAGGAGGAATTAAAGCGACAAAAACATAAATTAGAAGAGCTCCACATAGAAATAGAAGACAAGGAATTCCATCACAAACACCTGAAGCAAGAGAAAACTCACTTCCAAAACTTCCTAAGAGCACTACACAATGAAGAAAAGGAATGGATACTAAAATCAAGATCCCTATGGCTACAAGCAGGAGAAAAAAATACTTCCTTCTTCCATAAGAAAGCCAAAGCCAGACAACATAACAATTCAGTAGAAGAAATAAAAATAGCCTCAGGGGAGATAATTAACTCCTTTGACGAGATAAAAAAGGAAGCCTCTTCCCACTTCAAAACTCTCTATACCCAGGATGGAGAAGATAATAAAGACTAGAGGATGCATTTCATGGAATTGATCCCTCATTTGATAACGGACCAGGATAATCAGACTTTGACAAAGACAGTCACTGAAGAGGAAGATAAAGCAGTAGTTTTCCACTTTGATCTGGATAAAGCACCTGGGATGGATGGATTTACTCCTCACTTCTACATACATTGTTGGGAAATCATTAGAAAGGACCTTCTCCATATGGTTAGATTCGTCCAATCGACCTGGAAGATAGGAGGCACCACCAATACATTCTTCCTTTCACTGATCCCCAAAGCCAAAAATGCAAACACTTTTGATCATTTTCAACCCATCTCCCTTTGCAATGTCTCCTACAAAATTCTCACCAAAATAATTTCCAACAGGTTAAAACATCTCCTCCCAAGGCTTATCCTCCCAAACTGAAGGGGATTCGTGGCTAAAAGAAAAATCTGGGATAACATAATCCTAGTCCAGGAAGCAATCCACACCGGTGTAATGAATAAAGAACAAGGAAAGATCATCAAAATATATATGGAAAATGCCTTTGATAGAGTAAAGCATGAATTCCTCTATGAGGTGATAAACAAATTTGGTTTCAAGAACCCCTATATCTCCTGGATCAAGGCTTCTATTTCATCCCCGTGGATAGCGCCTTTGATCAATGGTTGCCCATCTTCTTTCTTTCAAGCTTCAAGAGGTCTCAGACAAGGATTCCCTCTCTCTCAGTTGTTGTATGTAATCATGGAAGAAACTTTAAACAAAAGACTGGAGAAAGAAAGGACAACTAGAAATATCTCGGGCCTGAAAATTGCTAGGGGAGTCAGAAGGATAAACAACTCCCAATTTGTTGATGATACTCTACTCCTTGGGGGAGCCTCCTAAACAATGGCTCGAAGATTTAAACTAGTCCTGGACCAGTATGAACAAGCCTCGGGAGGGATTATCAACAAACTCAAGAGCCATATCTATGCTTGGAATGTTAAAGCAGGAACAATGGCAAGAATAGCCCACATCCTTCAATTCCCCTTCACGATGTACTGGAAATACTTCAAGTATTTAGGTACGCCAATGAGCATCAAAGCCCTCCCTGGGGAGGCATGGTAGGGGATCCTCCAAAAACTAAAAGATCAATTTGAAATATGGGGAGCCACGTGGTTAAACCCAACAAGCAGAGTAGTTCTAATAAAAGAAGTTCTCTCATCCTTCCCAATCTTCCAATTCTCAACACTCTACACTCCAGTTGGAATTGAGAAAGAATTAGCCAAAATCACAAGAAAAATTCTTTGGCAAGGAGGCAAGGATAACGAAAAAAAATTCCATATGGTTAATTGGGCTACTACCTGTGCCCCTAAAGAAAATGGGGGGTTGGGCATAAGAGATCTGAAAAATATTAACTTAGCTTCGGGAGAAAAGTTAATCTGGCGAGTAATCACGGGTGGAAAAGAATGGTGGAAAAAAGTTCTTTGCAACAAGTACCTGACTAGAAATAGGAAAATATGCATGGAAGAAGTGGACCTCGAACAAGCAGACTCACCCATATGGAAGCTTCTTTGGGCGTTTGTGTCGTTAATACAATCCCGTCTCAATTGGAACCGAGGAAATGGGAAAGAAATCAAGATTTGGGTGGACAACTATTCATAGAGTGGGATAATCTCAAATATCCCCTCACTAAATCGTTTTAAGCTATGGTTGTCCTCTGAAGGAAGATCCACCATCTATGATATATCAAACTGACATTTGAACGGTAATTGGGAAATTTGGAATCTGGGTGAGGTACCTCCCTCCCTGAGAGAAGAGGCCAAACAGTTCCTCTTAGCAATCTCTGGAACTCCCCCAGTCCGCCTTAGTCAAAAGGATGACATAAAATGGGGAAAAGAGGGGTATACAGTGAAATCAGGATACAAGTAGCTCCTAAAAGGTGGTGATATCCCAACCAAATCATCCATCTGGAACCCAAACAACCTCCCAAAAATAAACATCTTATGATGGCAAATGGCTCATAATAAAATTCTAACAGGGGATAATTTGAAAAAAAGAGGCTATCTAGGCCCGTTCAGGTGTGCTCTATGTACTAATAGTCTGAAAAGAACGGATCACTTGTTCCTGAATTGCAATTTCACCAGACAGGTAATGAACAATGTTTATTGAGAATTAGTCCCCCAAATTTCCAGGGCAACAAGCAACAGAAGCCTGATAGGAAAATGGGCGAAACATTACAAAGGATCACTCCAGGGGAAATCGAATCTCAGTCGAGCTTGGAAGGCATCGATAAAATTTCTTTGCTGGCAAATTTGGTTGGAAAGAAATAAAATGATTTTCAAAGGAAAAACCATTTCCCCCCGAGTAGTAGTGATAAATGTTATCGATCAACTAAGTGAATTCTTGTCGACCAAGAAAAAAATCACATAGGCAGGGGCTTTGATGAGAACAAAATAAGAAGCATGGCTAATCAAACTAAACATTCAAGAAGACCCACCCTGATGTGTCCCAAAAAATACTTCATACTGGCAGCTTCAGTACACTCCTCAAGAGTTCACAAACTAGTTAAATACTCAAAAAAGTCATGTTCTATTATTTGATGGTTCTTCTAAAGGGAACCCAAGGGAGACAGGTGCAGGAGGGGTTATGTTCATCCCTAGAGGACAAAGGATGATTACTTATTCATGGAATCTAGGAACTACCACAAACAATTCAGCAGAGGCATATGCATTACTCAAAGGGTCCCAAATAGCAAAGGAAAGTCAAATAGACAAACTAATCATAATAGGGAACTCCAAGATGATCATTAGGTACTTTGTTAAAAGAACCAACCTAAAGAACTCAATGCCCGGGAGAATCATCGACAGAACAAGGGACACAATATCGAGCATACACCCATNGATCTCCAGCACAACATCTGGTCAGGACGAACTCCCGACAAATCTGGGAGATCAAACTACCTCGAAAAATCTAGGAATGGGATCAGTAGTACATCGCAGCAAGAAATCAGGGAACTTAAGCACATTAAAAGGTTTATCCCCTATGGGATCATGCACATGAGGTCACCCTCACCTCGCCCCTCCTCCCCTCTCCTTATCCTTTCATTAATGGCACTCGCGCTAACATATTGGGAAATGATTAAGGTAAGGCTCCAAAGCACGCGGAAGATGGCACGAAAGTGTACCTCATCCTCGGGGAGACATCCAACATGATCTAGAACGGATGTCACATGGGAAATTCACGGAGATCGGATCTTGATTCAATGTTTAGACACCCACAGGAAGGCAAGTGACTCAGAAACAAATATAGGAGATGGGGAGAGCCCCATAATTGCAAGCCAAGGTATAGAGCACATAAATCGTCAAACATGCACAGTCAAGGTGAAGGCCACAAATACAAAGCGCGGCGAGAATATAGGTTGTCCAAAAGGACATAACAAGAACAACCAGAGAAAAGGAATTACGCAGGGAGATAGAAAAATGACGAAATTGGTTTCGAACTATTTGGGAAAAATCTTAGGCAAAATAGAAGCAGTCTCAGAAATATCGATCAGAGTCCAACAACACTTGCAAGGTCGTCGTCCAGGTAGTAGCAGTGGAAGTGCAGGAGAAGTTTACACCCAAATTCTCAAACATACCAAGTCAGCCAGAGGAATCGCTAGCATGGAACAACGCCAAGGACAGGAGGATCACGAGGAGGAAATGGTGGATGATAACTTTCTCACCACCCAACATCTGGCCATTCGCCTGGATGCACATATCACCACCCTAAATTTTACTTTGGAAACATTATCTCAACACAAAGATCTGATCATCCAGCTTCAATATGAAGTTGATTTCTTGAGAAGACAAGGGAAAAGGAACGAGGAATCGCATGAAAACAAAGCCCGGAATGCAGCATGACATATCCAAAGTGAATAAGGTGAGAGTAGAGATGTCTCGATCCTCCCAGATCTGAATGTCGCTCTGGACATGCCTCCAAAAGAAGCACCAGCTCCATCTCCAGAGAAAAAAAAGCAGTAAGAGTCGCCAACAGTCCCAATTTTTTGTAACAATGGCTAGGGAAATTCGTAGTTTTTAAGCTTTAGCTAGACTAGTTAGTATTTTTTAAATAGTAGAAGAAATTTTTTGGGGACAGGTCCATGTAATAAGCTTTCGTATTTTCTAGTTGTCGGGTCATCGATCTAGCACCCCCCCTTTTTTGTAAACTAGCGACTTTGGTCGTGCCTTTATATATATAAATCATATTTCAATTTTTGTAAAATCTATATATATATATATATATACTGAATAATAAATGTATAAGAATGAATAACATGATCCTTACAATGAAGAATGAGGGCTTGCTTATATACCCACACAAGGGTGCCCTTACCAATAGTCATGTCCTTGAGACATGTCCTTTCATTATTAATAATTGTTATTTAATCATGATCTTACTAATATCTATTTTATATGTATATTTATGTTCATAACATGTCCATTGATCCTTTCATCCTTCGATCCTTCTTCACACTTCTATTTTTATCCTTTCGTGACTTCCTCTGTCTGTGCATCATACTTTGTGCCATACTGTATGTTATTGCATGCACTTATGTTTTCATCCTTGTTTGTTATTGCATGCACTTATGTTTTCATCCTTTCATGACTTCCTTTGTTTGTGTGTCATATGTTGTTGCATACTTTTTGTTATTGCGCTATAACTGACCATGTCCATGACCACTTTGACATCAATGAAAACATATATGAAACATGTCAAGGTCCTAATACCTATATATACTATGCAAAAACTCTTGATTTCACCCATATTGCACTTGTATGCAAAATATCGACTTTAAAGGGTCTATGTTGTGGTTCAAATCCTTGATCATGGCCCACCATATTAAGAATATTAATTTAGGGCCTAATTCCCTCAATTTCTCCCTCGGACATGGTTAAGTTCCTAAGGCCCATTCCTAGTTCACAAAACCTTATAATAGTTCCCATATCCCACACTAAGGACAATGATCTCTTATATAGGGCATGCTTTTATGTTTTATGGCCTTGTTCATGACCCTTGGTCCCTAGAAGCTTCTTATAAAGCCTAAGGGACTTATTTTCCTCCCCTTCTCATTGGAAAGGTCTTGATATCCATTCCTACTATCCAAGGAATTATAATAGCAACCATATTTCACTTGGAGGATGAATATCCCCTTTGGATGGCCCATGTGGTGGTTTTAATCCTTGTTTATGACCCGTGAGTCCTAGAAGCTTCATTTAGAGCCCAATTACCTCGCCCCCCCCCCCTCCCCTCACAATTAAAAATCCCTTGATACTCTTCCCTCATATGAAAATCCTCCTAAGAGAATTCTCCTATTACTATTGGAGGCCAAATTTCCCCATTAGAGGGACTATGTTGAGGTTTGAGGTATCAATCATGGCCTATAGATTCATTTTCTATTATTTTGAGAATAAAAAATTATCTATATACAAAAAACTAAAATAAATCACAGAATAAACATTGTGCATCTCTTCAATAACTTTCCAGCAAGATAAAGAACACCGAAAATAAATGTTAAGGTAAAAAGTTATGGAAAAATTGCTAAAATACCTTCTTTTATGTCAAAAACAATGTGTGCATGTTATAGAATGAACATGACTTATAAGTAATTAGTACATGTGTGTTTCTAAAACTCATGAGAATTGTTTTGAATTCTTATATGCTATACCTTGTGGTGACTTGTGTCGCAATTTGAAAGGCATCGATTCTATTGTAAAAGGCATGTGTGTAAATCCCTACATCAACACATGCCAAAATTCCCTATTCCCACTTTTTCACCCATCGACTTCATGTGAGTTTCCACACACACACACACACACACACACACACACACACACACACACACACACACATATATATTCAAGGAAAAGCTCACAGGGAAACATAAGGGATGCTTCCTAACATTTGTAGATGGCATCCCTAGTAACCTTGTTAGTGTAAAATTATGCACCACACTCATGAGGATTCAAACTAGGCACCTCCTAGCAAAAAACTAACCATATACCCAACAATATTGGTGACAAGGGATTGAGATAACATTGTGGTCTCTCTCTCTCTCTCTCTCTCTCTCTCTCTTTCTCTCTCTCTCTCTCTCTCACACACACACACACACACACACACACACATATATATAGAGAGAGAGAGATATGAATATGTATGTATGTATGTGTGTGTGTGTGTGTGTGTGTTCTAGCTAGTTAGCAACACACACACACACACACACACACACACATATATAACCAAGAACAAGTAGGATAATAACAAGAGGGATAGTTTGCTTTTAGACCTGGAAAAGGAAGGGACAACATTGATCATAGTTCATCTGAAAATTACCTGCATAATCTTATTGAGCATGTTCCTAGTAATCCTTCATGCTCGAGAGTAGTGTGGTAAAATGGAAAGGAAAGGCTCAATCTATTCATCTCGTCCATTGGCAGATCACTTGGAAATGGGACGCAGTCTGATGATTGGGAATAATATATATATATATATATATATATATATATATATATATATATATATATATATATATATATATATATTAATAACGACATCCAAGGTATTGATAAGTGATCCACGTATTTGGTCTCTACCTCTCTAAAGATGCAATCAAGGCTTTCAAATCTTCAATCTCAATAAGGATTTAACATTTTGGTCAAAACAAATGTCGATATGTAAACAATTATGGAAAAATTACTAAAATACCTTCTTTTATGTTAAAAATAATGTGTGTATGTTATGGAAGGTGCATATGTTATTAGTATGCATGTGTTTTTAAAGTTCATGGTCATTCTTTTGAATTCTTATATGGAAGACATTGAGGCTATTGTAAAAGGCATATCTATGTATCCCTACATAAGTACATTCTTGAATTCCCCATTCCTACTTTTTCACTGATCCAGATTTAGGAGTGGAACGAACTCATTAACAAACTGAATACAATAAACACAGAGATATGAAGAACACCAAAGATATCCAGTGAACAATATCTTCTATTGAATAAATGAAATAGGTTGAAACTGTAAAACTTCATAACTGAAATACTTGCTCGAATGGTGGTAGTTATCTCTGAGAAGAGATGTGGTTGTTGCGTGCATCCGTCTAAGCAGAGTGATTACAATGAGGCTCCAGAGGCCTTATTAATATTACTCATGAATGCAAAAACCCTAGAAATCTAAAAACCTAGCCCTATGAGGTGAAATGCCAAAATTCATGTGGGCCCCTATGGGTAAGTTGGTACCTCAACTTCCCGGGGTCGTAATTTTTTCATACGACCTTCATTTTAGGCAAGTGATAGCCCGTTATAAAGGTCTTTTAGAGAACTACACATTACACCGTCAAACTCTAACTTTGTCTATAGTGTGATTGTGGCGAGCCAAAAAACATTGTTTAGGGCTCCAAAATGGCCCTGGAAGTACAACAAAATGTGCTGACATGAAAATATACAAAATAATCTAGTTGGATTAGGTGAGAGGCCACCAGTATCCACCTAGAATATGTGTAGGGATTCAGACATCCCCAGAAGTGTAGAACCCACAATTACAAAGAAGTATAGAAGAATGTATTGAACTAAAAACAGACAAGAGGAGCCGGTTGGAATAGGTAGGTGGTCACCAATATCCATCTGGATCAATCCTCCCCCCTTAGGAAGCAATGGTCTCCATTGCGTTGAGTTTCCCCATCAAGTGAGGAACATTTTGGTGGATTCGGCCCTAGGTGATCCACATGCCTTAGTGTAAGAGCTTCCATGCCTTGACATCCCGATAAAGTTGGATCCTTTACTAGTGAGTGTCATTGACCTCTGTGTTCACTATCTGATCAATGGATGCTTGTTCCATGCAGTCAGGGTTGAGCTTTGTTGGTGTCAGATGTTCTGTGATCTCTGAGGTGTCCAATGATGGTGGAAAATATGGTCAAAGGAGGTCCACATTGAACATTGGGTGCAAGCCAAGAAATGGTGGAGTGTTGAGCTCAAAATCATTGTTACCCACTGCCTTGGTGATGCTGTAAGGCCCATAGCGAAGTGGGAGGATCTTCTGATGGGGCCCTGTAAGACTATACTTATGCAAGTGTAATCAGACCTTGTCTCCAACCTGAAACTGGTGTGGTACCTTGTTTTGATCATGGTGCTTCTTGTACTTAGCATTGGCTTTCTGCAAAATCTCATGGACCTGTTGGCAGATGTGTTGAACCTGCTCAATGAATCTGGTGGATTTTTCAGTCTCAAAATCAACATGGGAAGAGTCTATATGTGTGGTTTCCATAGGTAGTGAAACATCAATAGGACCCAAGGGTTGGAATCCTAGTCCCACATGAAATGTGTTATGGTTAGTGGAGCTATGGAGAGCCATGTTGTAACTGTGTTGAACATATGGAAGACTCTCATCCCATGTGCGTGAACGCTTAGAGTTGTACATGCACAGGATGTGCACAATCATCTGATTGATGAAATATGTTTGTTCATCTATTTGGGGGTGGAAAGCAGTGTATTTAGTGAGCTTGGTGTCCAACGGTGCCCAGAGACTCAACCAAAATGTGTTGAGGAACTTTTTGTCCCAGTCTGAGATGATGGTCTCTGGTATCCCAAAATGGACCCACAATCGTTAGAAGAAGATCTTAGTAGTATCTACCATTGTGATGTTCTTCTTGCAGGTTGTGAGAATGGCCATCTTAAAAAACCGACCAATGACCACAGATACACAACCATTGTCGTTCTTAGTGGACGGAAGGCCAGACATATAATCCATTGAGATGGATTCCCAAGGCTTCTCGGGGGTTGGAAGAGGGGTGTATAAGCCTTTCTTATTGATGGTTGGCTTGGAAATGGCACAGGAAGTGTAATATCTGATATAATTGCTAACATCCTGTCGAAGTTTCGTCCAATAAAAATGTTTCTGGAGAACGGCAACAGTTTTCTCCATGCCAAAATGTCCTGCCACCCGACTGTAGTGGGATTCCCAAATCATCTTTGCATGCTTGCTTGTAGGAACAAAAATATGGCCCAGATGGCATAACAACCCTTCCTGAATGTGAAAATCGATGACAATCCCACATGTACCTAAGAGATGATAGGTGGTGGCGAAGTCCAGATCTTGATGATAAAGTTGGGGCCACTCAGATGCCTCATGTCCATAGGAATGGCGTATAGTGGTGAGTACAGCCACGGGAGGTCGACTAAGGTAGTCAGCGACACGATTTGTGCTCCCTATCTTATACTTGATGTTAATATGGAACTGTTGCAGGTAGGTGGACCACTTATGATGGTGTTCGTTCTACAACTTCCCCTGTGTCTATATGAACTGTAGATGATTGTGATCAGTGTGGATGATCATCTCCTTTCCCATAATGTAATTTTTCCATTGACGACGGGATTGTACAATGGAATACATTTCCTTATCATAGGTGGGGTATTTCTAGATAGTATATAATAGTGTCTCACTATGGTATTCCACCATATGACCATGTTGAGTGAGAACTGTGCCTACAGCATAATCAGATGCATCAATCTTAATCTCAATCTCGAACGGTTGTTGCAAATCAGGAAAGGAGAGTACTGGAGATGAGCACAAGAGATGCTTCAGATCATCAAATGCTCGTTGTTGTTACTTCCCCACACAAAATTTTCCCTGCCACTGCCCTTGGTCACGTGGTTGAGGGCCCATGCAATATGGGAGAATCCCAACATGAACCGTTGGTAAAAATTAGCCAGTCCCAAGAATCTTTGAAGCTCGGTTAGTGTGGTCAGGGCTGGCCAGTCAAAGATGACTTGGATATTAGTGAGATCGACATGTACCCCATTCTCATCAACAATGTAGCCCAAGTATTGAACCATGTTCATGCCAAAGGAACATTTTTCCAAGTTGGAATATAGCTTATGTTCCCACAGAGTGCTCAAAACATGTTGAATATGTTGCATGTGCTCCTCCCAAGTTCTGTTGAAGATGAGCATGTCATCCAAATATAACACCACAAAAGAGTTGGTGAAGGGTCTCAATACATCATCCATCAACCTCATGAAAGTGGTTGTTGCATTTTTTAGGACAAAGGACATGACTAACCATTCGAAGAGACCTTCTTTAGATTTGAAAGTTGTCTTCCAGACATCGGTTGGTTCGATGGGAACCTGCTGGTAGCCATACTTTAGTTCAATATTTCTGAATAACTTTACCCCCTTGAGTTTTTCAAGAAGGTCATCAATCTTGAGAATTGGGTACCAGTTTTTTACTATGATTTTGTTTAATTCTTTGTAATCAATGCAGAGTCATCAGGTCTCATCCTTCTTCTACACCAGTACAATCGGGCTTTCACAAGGGGAGGAGTTGGGTATGATGTGCCCCTTTTGAAGAAGCTCTTGGATATGACTCTTGATTTCGTCATTTTCCATTAGCAAGTGACAATAGACTGGTCCATTAGGAAGAGGTGCAATGGGGGTTAGATCAATTGAATGCTTGAGTTGGCAATGCGTCGGTACCCCGGTGTATGAGGAGAAGATGTCTTTGTACTCTTCCACGATCTCGTCCACTTTCTTTTGCTACAAAGAGAGGCTATGTGTAGAGGCCACAGATGTGGTGACGACCTTTTTCTTACTATGAGTACAGATCACAAAGAAGATGGATTTCTCGGTCTTTGAAATGACCTTGCTACATTTCTTAGCAAAGATTAAAGAAATAGTGGTAGGCGACGCTACCTCTGGTATCTTATGCAATTGTCTACCCAAAGTAATAATAACAATGCGGGGTCTAGACTCATACACAACATGATGCTTCCACAAATACGGTTGTCCTAAAAGAACATCACAAACTTTAAGGGGAGAAATATCACACAATACCTCATCTTTGAAGGGCTTGATGTTGTAGGGAATATGACATTGTTGGATGGCACAAAGATCTCTTCCTTGGCAACACCAACCGATGGTGTAGGGTTGCGGGTGCGATGTCGTCGACAGGTCCAGTCGCTTGATGACCTCTGTTGAGATTAGGTTCTTCTGACTGTCGCTATCGACAATGAAATGAATCGGATCCCCCTTTACCCACATATGTAAGTGAAATACGCATTCCCCTTCCTCTAGTTCTTCTGTTTCGCTTGGCTGGATTTTGGTGGTAGCGACAGTGGCACTAGGTTCAACATCGATAATCCACTTTCCTCCTTCTGGATTTGATTCGGAATCAGAATTAGCCTCTAACTCATAAGCCTTTAGCTCGACCATGAGTGACTACTTGGAGTGGAATTCTTCAGTGTTGTGCCAAGGGATTTTATGGTATTCACACCATTTTTCCATGTCCTTCTTCGTCTTCTCATTTCCCTTATTGTGTTGCGGCTTGGATTGGTTGTCCTAAGAGTGGCAATATTTGTTCTGTCCCTTTTTCTGTGGGTTGGGGCTTCCTTTTCCCTACTACGGCTGTGAGGAGTTTGAAGATCCAAACTCTTGCCTCTTTTGCTTAAATTTTTACTCGATCTTGACAACATATCTATAAGTCGTGCCCAGTGAGGCGATGTCTAGAAACTCCATTTATGTTTGAATGTATCTATGCAAACAACCGTAGTATTTTAGCACCAGATGTAGTTCAGAGTCTTTGATTCCAAACTCGGTGCACATGGTATGCAATATATTGGTTAAATATGGTACTATCTGGTCCCTTTCTTGACGCAGAGTGGTATATCTGGTGTAATGGTCCTCGTAGCTTCCAACAGGGTAGTATTGCTCTTTAATGACATCCCGAAAGGAATCCCATGTAGGGGAAACCACAAATATTGTAGATTCCTCTATGGACCTTTGCTTAGAGTAAGTTTCCCACTAGTCCTTAACATGGGGGATGGCCTTGAGGAGTGCAAAAGTAATCGTTTCCCTATCGGAAAAATTATGGACCGAAAAATACCCTTCGAGTAGATTCAACCATTTATCTATAGCATTTGCATCTATCAGTCTTTCAAATAATGGAATATCAAATTTTACTCATGCCTTGAAGGGGGTTGCATGGCCGCTTGATGGGTATGCTTCTCCTACGAGAAACCTTCGAAGAATCTGCACAAAGTTGTTCATCATTTCATTCCTTTGTCGCACAAGGGATTCCTTGAGAAAAAATTTAAAAGGATATCCTACTCCATCATCTTTATTTTTATCTCCCATGGGTTTTTGTCGAGGTAAGCGTGACCGATATTTCAACAACTTGATTCGTTCGATTCACAACTTCTTGTACGCAGATCTTGTCGAGGATATGCACGAAGAAAGACAAATGAAGATAAAGTCGCTCTAATACTATTGATATTTATTTAGGAGAGGAATGAACCAATTAACAGACTGAATACAATAAACACAGATATCTTAAGAACAACACAAAAAACTAATGAACAATATCTTCTATTGAATAAATGAAATAGGTTGAAACTGTAAAACTGCATAAATGAAACACTTGCTCGAATGGTGGTAGCTATCTCTGAGAAGAGATGTGGTTGCTATGTGCATCCATCTAAGAAGAATCATTACAATGAGGCTCCAGAGGCCTTTTTAATATTACTCATGAATTCCAAAACCCTAGACATCCAAAAACCTAACCCTAGGAGGTGAAACACCAAAAGTCATGTGGGCCCCTATGGGTAAGTTGGTACCTCAACTTCCCATGGTCATATTTTTTTCATACGACCTCTGTTTTAGGCGTGTGATAAACCATTGGAAAGGTATTTTAGATAAATACACATTATGATGTCACAATTTGACTCTGTCTACATTTTGATTGTGGCGATCCAAAAAAAACATTGTTTAGGGCTCCAAAACAGCCATGGAAGTACAACAAGATGTGCCGACATGAAAACATACAAAATTATAAGCTAGTTGGATTACATGAGAGGCCACCAGTATCCACCTGGAATATGTGTAGTGCTTCAAACATCCCTAGAGTGTATAACCCACAATTACAAATAAGTACAAAAGAACATTTTGAACTAAAAACGGACAAGAGGATCTAGTTGGAATAGGTGGGTGTCCACCAATATCCACCTGGATCATTCACCCATTGAATTCATGTGAGTGCCTATATATGTATGTATGTAGGTATGTATGTATGTATGGGAAACCTAAGATATTCTTCCTCACGTTTGTGGATGGCACCCCTATTAAAATCGTTAGTGTAAACGTATGCACCACAGTCAGAGGGATTCAAACCAGGTATCTCCTAGAATAAAACTCACAAAATTCCCAACAATAATGAAGACAACTAGTTGAGATAACCCTGTGGGATTTACACACACACACACACACACACACATTTCATGGGATATCCACTTCTTCCCATGAAGATATGATTATTCAAATGAAGGGAAGCTCAATTCTAGCCACAATAGATGTCGGTAACCCAATTGGAACCTTCACGAAACTCAAACCTTAGCCAGACTAGAATGAGAGACCTCACAATGAACTACATGTTGAAATAGTTCATTCAAAACAATTGAGCTAACACACACACACACACACACACAATCTAGCGTATATGCATGGTTAATAGTAGTAATAATGGCATCCAAGGTATTGATAAGTTATTCATAGATTAGGTCTCCACATCTTTGAAGATGTGAATCAAGCATTTCAAACCTTCAATATCAATAAGGATTTAACATTTTAACATTTTGGTCAATATGTGGTTAGGCATGTGGTCAAGGATCATTTAGATTTTCTTCCCTATCTTGTTCAAAGTTAGGATTTTAAGGGTTCTCCATGTTGAAATTCATATTGCATTTTTTCTCCAATGATATAGACCACACATCTAATGATATCATAAAAATTTGGAAAAATTTCGATACAACCCAATGCATGTTTACCCTAATCTGATTCCACTACAACAATGAGTTGAATTTGAATATGAAGAAGAGAAAATTGTGTAAAGGGATTCCCAAATGCACAAGTGGGAGATCATATCAAGACTATAAGAATAAATATGTAGATTTCCAATGAATTTAACATGGATTCAAGGACTATGATGTTATGGAAAATTGGAGTTATAATTTTTTGGATAATGACACTTCCAATCATGAAATGAATTTCATATCTCAAAATCAATAGTTGAATGTCATTATTAATCGTAGAAAGGTAACTCTTATTCATTTGAAATCTTGGTAAAAAAGCAAAGTGATCCGTATTTTATGAGCAAAAGGAAATGACCACATATTATTATTATTATTAACACAGAGACACAATGAACAATAACAAAGATACTGTAAAATTGGCTTCTATTCAATGAAGAAATATGTTGAAACTGTAAAATGCAAACTAAAAACAAGCTTGCTAGAATGGTGGCAGCTTATCTCTGAGAAGAGATGTGACGGCTATGCTCATTCACCAGAAGATGAGTACAATGAGTCTCTAAAAGAATTTTTAAAATAAACATGAATGAAAAAACCCTAGACATACAAAAACCTAACCCTAGGAGATGAAGCGCCAAAATTCATGTGGGCCCCATTGGGGTAAGTCAGTACATCAAATTCCCAGGGTCATAACTTTTGCATACGATCTTCGTTTTAGGTGCACGATAGCCTGTTGGAAAATTCTATCCGAGGAATACAGATTATGCCATCAAAATTTGACTATGTCTATAGTTTGATTGTGGTGAGCCCTAAAAACGTTGTTTAGGGCCTCAAAACAACCCCCGAAGTTCAGTACCCAAAAACTAGGAAAACACTACAAACTGAAAAACTTCCAAGATGAGCCAGTTGGAATAGGTGGGTGGCCACCGATATCCACCTAGATCAATCCTCCCCCCTCAGGAAGCAATTGTCTCCATTACATTTAGCTCCCCCATTAGATGAGGAAATTTCTACTGAATTTGGCATTGGGTGAGCCACTTGCCTTGGTGCAGGAGATGCCCTGATTTGACAATCCAATAAAGATGGATCCTCTTCTAGTGATTTCCCTTGACCTGTCTATTCGCTATATGATCAATGGATTCTCAGTCCATGTAGTCAAGGTTGATCTTTGTTGGTGTCAATTGTTATGATATCTTTGAGGTCTCCAATAATGGTGGAAAATATGGCCGAAGGAGATCCACATTGAACATTGGGTGCAAACCAAGGAAGGAGGGAATGTTGATCTCAAAATCATTGTCTCCCATAGACTTGGTGATGGTTTAAGGTCCATAAAGGAGTGGATAAAGCTTTCGATGGGGCCATGTAATGAATTTTTTCTGCAAATGCAACCAAACTTTGTCTCCCACCTGAAACTTGTGTGGCACCCAGTGTTGATCATGGCATTGCTTGTACTTGGCATTGGAATTCTGTAAAATATCTTGAACCTATTGGTGGTTGTGTTGGATCCGCTCAATGAATCAGGTGGATTTTCCCGCTTTAGTTTGAGCATGGGACGAGTCTTCCTGGGTGGTCGCAAGGGGTAGTGCAACATATGGTTGAAATCCCAACCCCACCTGAAAGGGGTTATGGCCAGTTGAGCTATGTATGTTTCTATTGTAGTTGTTTTCAACATAGGGAAGACTCTCATCCCATGTGTTTGGGTGCTTGAAATTGTACATGCACAGGATATGCACGATCATCCGGTTGATGACCTCGGTTTGGCCATCTATCTAGGGTGGAAGGCCGTGGATTTGGTGAGTTTGGTGTCCAGCAATGACCAAAGGCTCGGCCAGAATGTGATGAGGAACCAACTGTCCCAATTTGAGATAATGGTTTTCGGTATCCCAAAATGTACCCACACTCATTCAAAGAAGAGTTTGGTTGTTATGACCCAAGGGGGGCATATATATGTCATACAAATATCATAAAATAACAAAAGTACACACCATGTATAGAATGTGAGCATGGAGCACAACTCCAATATAGATGATTTACACAATAACTCCTTAAATAATAGGGTAACCCCCTCCAAATAACCAAATACCATTCATACTTCACAATTCACATCCCACAATAATGAATACATGATCTATTATATATAGTTATTCACACTTGCACATGAGGCCCCTTTATCACTAGGCCGACCCTATTACATATGTATTTACACATTACATGTACATTTAGGCCCATATATGTCCCCGCTTTGGGTCATATCATATACATTTATTCATATATATGCCCCTCTTAGGTCATAACATTGGCAGTGACCTCCACTGTGATGCTCTTCTTGCAGGCGGTCAGAATCACCATCTTGGAAAACCGATCAACAACCACAAAAACAAATTCATTTACCCGCTTAGTGGATGGAATGCATGAGATGGATTCTCAGGGCTTGTCAGAAGTAGGTAGAGGGGTGTACAAGCCTTGTTTCTTAGTGGTTGGTTTAGCAATAACAAATGCATTGCAGGGCATGATATATTTGTTGACATCCTGTCAGATTTTCGGCCAGTAGATATGTTGTTGCAACACTACCACTATATTTTCTACGTCGAAATGTCCTACCACCCAACTGTAGTGGGATTCCCAAATCATCTTTGCTTGCTCGCTTGATGGAACACACAGATGGATCTGATGGCACATCATCATGTCCTGCAGATGGAAATTAGTGACAACTATGTTTGTGCTCAACATCTGGTAGGTGGTGGTGAATTCAGTATCTTTCTCATAGATTTGGGGCCATCCGAAGGTCTTGTGACCGCAAGAGTCTAGCATCGTGGTGAGTTTCATGACTAGAGGTTGGTTGAGGCAATCGACGATGCGGTTGGTACTTCTTGTCTTATACTTGATGTTGAGGTGGAACTGTTGCAAGTATGTTGACCACTTATGATGGTAGTCATTCTGCATTTTTTCTTGTGTCTACATGATTTGCAGTGGCTTATGATTAGTGCGGATGACTATCTCCTTCCTGACAATGTAATGCCTCCACTTGTGGCAGGCTTGCACAATGGAGTACATTTTTTTTTTTGTAAGTAGGGTACTTACGAACATCATATGATAGTTTCTCACTATGATAGGCCACGAGGGGGCCATGCTAAGTGATAATTGCACCCACAACATAGTATGAAGGATTTGTCTCAATCTCAAAGGGTTGTTGTAGGTCGAGTAATGAAAGAACTAGGGTTGAGCACAAGTACTGCTTCAAATCATCGAACACTTGTTGTTGGGACATTCCCCACACAAACTTTTTCTTACCACCACCCTTGGTTACTTGGCTAAGGGCCCATGCAATATGGGAGAATCCCAACACGAACCTGTGATATAAATTGGCAAGACCTAAGAAACTATGAAGCTCAGTGAGCATGGTTGGGGCTAGCCAGTCACGGATGACCTAGATCTTGGCTGGATCCACATGGACATCATGCTCATCAATAATTTATCCTAGGTACTAGACCCTATCCATGCCAAAGGAGCATTTTTCTATGCTGGCATATAACTTGTGTTGTCGCAGAGTGTACATAACCTGTTGAATATGTTGTAAGTGTTCCTCCCAAGTCTTGTTGTAGATGACGATGTCATCCAGATACACCACTACAAAACAATTGGTGAAAGGCCGAAATATATCGTCCATCACCCTCATGAAAGTTACTTGGGCATTTGTCAAACCAAAGGGCATGACCAACCATTCAAAAAGACCTTTGTTTGACTTGAAGGCAGTCTTCCATACATTTTTCTGCTCTATTGGGACCTGATGGTAGCCAGAATTCAGATCAATCTTACTGAAGTATTTTCCCCCCTTGAGCTGATCAAGGAGATCGTCGATTCAGGGAATGAAGTATTGGTTCCTGACTGTGATCTTATTTAGGACCTAGTAATCAATACAGAGTTGCCAGGTCTCGTCTTTCTTTTGTAAAAGCACGATTGGGCTTCCACAAGGTGATGAGTTGGGTTAGATGTGCCCCTTTTGGAGAAGTTCTTGGGTTTGATGATTGATCTCTTCATTTTCTAACATAGAGCAGTGATATAATGGCCCATTGGGTAGCATTGCATCGAGGGTCAGATCGATGGAATGCTTGACCTAACAGTGCAGAGGTACCCCAGTAGGTGAGGAGAAGATGTATTTGTATTCTTCCATGACCTTATCCACTTGCTTCTGGTGCGTGGAGAGGTCGGTCACAGAGGCCATGGATGTGGTTGCAATCTTTCACTCACTCTAAGAGTGAATCACGAAGAAGACAAACTTACCGGTATGAGAGATGACCTTCATGCATTTCTTGGCAGAGATCAAGGAAATTTCGCTAGGTGGGACTACCTAGGGTATCCTGTACAATTTCATGTCCAAAGTAATAATAACATTGCGACGCCTAGACTCATATACAACATCATGTTTCCATATATAAGGTTGGCCCAAAAGAACATCACAAACTTCAAGAGGAGAAACATCACACAATACCTCATCTTTCAAGGGCTTGATGTCGTAGGACAAGCGACATTGTTGGATGATGCGAAGATCGCTTCCTTGGCAGAGCCATCCGATGGTGTAGGGTTGCAGGTGTGGTATTGTTGGAAGGGCTAATCGCTTGACAACCTTTGTTGAGATGAGGTTCTTTTGGATACATCTATCAATGATGAAGTGCAGCGGGGTTCCTTTCACACACATCTTTGAATGAAAGAGACACTCACCTTCCTCTGGCTCATCAGGTTCACCGGGATGGATCTTGGTGGTAGCAACGGTGGCACTGAGTTATGTGTCAATGATCCAAATCCCCTTTTCTAGTTCTGACTCAAACTCGGAACTCACATCTAATTCATAGGATTTCACCTCAACCATCAACGACTACTTTGAGCGAAAATCAACAATGTTATGCCATGGGCTCTTATGGAAGTCGCACCACTTCCCGCCATCTTTCTTCGTCTTTCCATTGTCCTTCTTTGTTTGTAGCTTAGACTGGTTGTCCTGAGGATATCTATATTTTCTCTACCATTTGTTCTGTGGGTTGGGGCTTCCCTTGCCCTGCTTCTGTTGTGAGGGGTTCCCAGACCCAAACTGCCACGTCTTTTGTTTAATCTTTTTCTCGATTTTTTCGACATATCGATAGGTCGCGCCCAAGGACGAGATGTCCAGAAACTCCATTTCTACCTCAATGTATCTATGCATACCACCGCGGTACTTGAGCACCATATGTCTCTCAGAATATTTGATACCTAGCTTGGTGCGCAAGGTATGGAAGATATTTGTTAACTCTCGCACTGCTTGGTCCCTTTCCTACCGCAATGTGGTCCATTTTGTATACAGATCGTCATAACTTCCAACATGGTAGTATTATTCCTTAATAGCATCCCTGAAGGACTCCCAGGTGAGTGCGACTATAAATAATGAGGGTTCATTTGTTTCCTTTTTCTCAAAGAAAGTCTTCCACCAATATTTTACATGGGGGACGGATTTGAGGAGCGCAAAAACAATATTTTCTCTATTCGAAAAGTCATGGACAAAAAAATACACTTCTAGCAGATTCAACCATTTGTCTACAACATCTACATCTATCTAACCTTCAAATATCTGAATATCAAAGTTGATATGTACTTTGAAGGGGGTGGCACCTTCGCTCAATAAATATGTGTTTCATGTTGGTAGTCATTGAAGGATTTGCACAAAATTATCCAGCATCGTGTTCCTTTGTTGCATGAGGGATTCCTTGAGAAACAATTTGAAAGGATCTCATTTGTCGTCGTGTTTATTTTCTCCCACCATGGAAGGTCTCTTGGGCATGCGAGAGCTCTTGTCCTCAAGAGAAACAATCTCAAGATCCAACTCTCTGTACCCTAACCTCATCGGGGACATGCACTAAGAACGACAAGGAGCAAACCGCTCTGATACCACTTATCCATATTTTATGAGCACAATGAAATCAAAACAGATTATTATTATTATTATTAACACAGAGACACAATGAAAAATAACAGACTTCTATTCAATAAATAAATATGTTGAAACTGTAAAATGCAGACTGAAAACAAGCTTGCTAGAATGGTGGCGGCTTATCTCTGAGAAGAAATGTGACGTCTACGCCCATTTTCCAGAAGATGAGTACAATGAGGCTTTGAAAGCATTTTTACAATAAACATGAATTCTGAAACGCTAGAAATCCAAAAAACTAACCCTAGTAGATGAACACCAAAAGTTCTGAGGGCCCTATTGAGGTACGTTAGTACATCAACTTCTTGAGGTCATAACGTCTTCATTTGAATGCCATCAAACTCTGAATCAATCTACAATTTGACTATGGTGAGCCCTAAAAACGTTGTTTAGGGCCTCAAAATGGCCCCGAGAGTTCAGGACCCGAAAAACTAGGAAAAAAATGCCAAGATGAGCCAGTTGGAATAGGTGGGTGGCCACCAATATTCACCTGGATCACAAAGAACGACATATGATAGAGGTGACAATAGTGAACCATTGCATATGAATATCCAAGGAACTATGAGTATAGAAAAGTCTTACTTAATTGGTGCTACTAAACAAAAACTCAAAATTGAGTTTTTCATGAGAAACCCGTTTACTTCTTTTGTCCCTTGACTAGTGTTGCGGTGGTGAACATATCTACAACAATAGTGCACTTTGTGCTTCATTTACTAGTTAAGGATATGACCAATTTATAAGGGTCGTGTTTAATTAGCTTACAAGAGGAGATATGACATATGTCAAATATATCATGATCCACGAGACACGTTTAATAGAGAAATTTTATTACCAAAAATTGATGTTCAACTTCAACAAGATTTTCCTCAAAATTCATCTGCTCCTTTTGGAGAGAGATCATTTATATTGGTTGGTGATTTGGGACAACTTCTGCCAATAAGGGATACACTTATATATGAGTGTGAAGGTCCCATGAAAAAAGTATGAAGATTAATCAAACTATTGTAAATCTTAATACAATGGTTTGGCAAAATAGGGCCATACATTTGTTTGCAACAAATGGTGATGCCAATAATGACAATAAACAATTGGAAAATGAAATGCTTATTTTAGTGGAATCTAGGGTGATATTTACTTTGAACTTATGGACGGATGCACTTGCCATTGATGCTCTTGGAGTTGTTGAAAAAATTATGTTACCAAGAGAACCTCACACATATGTTTTAGTAAGATTTGACAATTATATAGAGATTTCTTGACATGAAGTATTACCTAAAATTGTATGACACAAGGTTCAAGGCCATTACAAAAATATACTCATTAAAAACTCACCATGTCACATTCTTCTCTATTTATATTTTACTATTTCTTATTTCTTATTTATTTCGATTAATAAGCAACACAACTGTTATATATGTTGGATTAAGAAATTAAATAACTCGATTTGTTATGTGTTGGATTACAAAATTAAATAATTCCATATCATCTTTCGATACAAATAAAGATCCAGAAGTAATTCGACTTAATATCTAAACCTCGTTCAATACTTCAACACCGAACCCACCAACAATGGTAGGTTTCCTCATTAATAATGATAAAAATTACCCATCAACAACAAAAAAAAACCTACCTCCATGACACTATTTTGTCTCCCCAGGTTAGGTGGATTTAAACGACTTTTCCCTCATTGTGTCTTCATTCATATGTATAGATCGTTGGATGTTCTCCTTGCCTCTCATTGTTTACGTGATTCAATTCGTGCCTCCTTTGTCTCCATTATCACATTTATTGCAGTAACTTCGAAGGTGTCGATAATATCAAAGCATGATTACTGAATCTCAGTGTCTTATATGGACTCTGAATTCGTGTAGAATCGAGGTAGGTTACTGGTCTATCCCTCGACCTCTGTTAATGACTGGAATATTATATTGACTTCGTTAATGACGAGGATATGAACTGTGAATGAAACTTTCCATGATGTGCATTTAGTATTGCATTAACGTACAAGCGAAATATCGTTGAAGAAGGCTATGGAAGCTGTTGGAATCGCAGTAGTCACTAATATTTGGTCGTTCGGGCAGATAAGAAAAGCAATAAAAATCTCCAATTCAAGCGCTAGATTTCATGTATTGTTGCAGCTGTCAGAATCCTCCGGTTGAAAATGCAGGAGATGCGTTATTAAATGCAAGATCGGTTTCAGTCGAAAGTTTTAGGGTTTCAGGAAAGATGAGGCGAGACATCACAAATATGTGGGTTTGCATTTTAGGGTTCGTTTCATTGGCATTTCTGAACGTAGAAACAGTGGCCGAGACGGTGCCTGCGACATTCATATTTGGTGATTCATTGGCAGACGTTGGCAATAACAATTATCTTCAATATGCTCTTGCAAAAGCTAATTTTCCCTGGTATGGTGTCGATTATAAGGGCGGGGTTGCCACTGGCAGGTTCACCAATGGACGCACTATCGGAGATATCATCTGTATATTTTTTCTTTAACCCGCGATATTCCATGCTTCTTTTTTTTTCTTGTGGGATATTTCACCACTGTTTTATATAGAAATAAAAGTAACGTTCTCTTTTTTATTACCGCGAAGAAATTTGCTGTGTAGATGCCTTGAAATGGAAATAATTGATTTGACATCATTTTCTTTGCAGCGGAGAAGCTGGGGTTAATAAATCCTCTTCCCTATCTTTCCCTGTCCGCAAATGACGATGCACTGGTAAATGGTGTCAATTACGCTTCTGGAGGAGCAGGCATACTCAACGAAACAGGGTTTCTATTTGTATTAGTCCCGTGCCTTCCTATTAGAACTAATGACAAAAAATATTTACGTTGCAGTAATTTTTTTTGTCGATGTTCTAAGGCGACATTAAATTTATTCTTTTGTTCGTAATAACAAGTTATGTTAAATCTTTATGTGAAATTGAATTGGCTTATGTTATATATATATATATATATATATATATATATATATATATATATATATATATAATATGGTTGCAAAATATATATAGATTTCATGGTTGGAAAATACTTTTAACTTATAAAAATAATACAAATCATTTAATCATATATATATATATATATATATATATATATATTAAATATAATATAGATTTATTTAATATAGATTGTATTAGAAAAAAATTTTGCCCTCAAATCTATTAGAAAATATAGAGAGGTTGAACATTTTCAGAATATTGGGGGCTTAACAAGAAGAGCATCATACAAGCCCATTCAAGGACATTACATGTCACTTACAAAATATTAAACCTGAATAGGGAGGGTAACTATATATATATATATATATATATATATATATATATATATATATATATGGAAATTTACTTAAATTTGTCTTATTCTCTTAAGTTAGATCTTAAAATGTTTTTATTTTCAAAGATTTGATTCATAAACTTGTGTGATAAATCCAAATATTTAAATTTATAAAAAGGCCTTGTCTAAACATTCTACTTTTTGAACTTTTCATCAGGTGAAACAGATCTTGGTGAAATCTCCATTTTCTGTTATTTAAATTGCATTTTTGAATGTAGAAATGGATTCAATACCCTAAAAAATCCTCAGGTCACTAGAATTACATAGACTTAATCACTCAAATCTGTAGTTCCAACAATTTTTATGGGATTTAGTAAAAATTGATTGATTAGAAAATATGAGAGTAAAAACTCCAAAAAACATTCCACTTTTTGAATTTTTTTATGGATTTTTTGAACTTTTCATGAGTGAAACAGATTTTGGTGAAATCTCCATTTTCTGTTATTCAAATTGCATTTTTAAATGTAGAAATGGATTCAGCACGTCAAAAACCCTCAGGTCACTAAAATTACAGAGACTTAATCACTTAAATCTATAATTCCAACAACTTTTATCTGATTTAATAAAGATTGATTGATTGAAAAATATGACAAATAAAAACTCCAAAAAAAACTGTCTATTTTACATAAATAAATAAACAATTCATACCCTCTCTTACTGTGGATTGATGTTTTCTCTGCTTGCAGATCGAAAGACTCTCTTTCAACATGCAAATAGATTCATTTCAAGCTACAAAACTCGCCATCAAGAATAAGATCGGAGCGACAGCCGCAGAAAATCTGTGTAATAAAGCCCTCTTCTTCATAGGCATAGGCAGCAACGATTACATAAATAATTTTCTACTGCCTTATGCTGCTGACTCTCAGAAGTATACCCAAAAAGGATTTAATGATCTTCTCATTTCGACCTTACGCCAGCAATTGACGGTAAGCTTGCAGTGATACTAGACCAATTATCAATTTGCATCAATATAAATAAACTAGCTTATTTCTATATTAACCCAGATATATCAAGCTGAAAGCGATCAAATTTTTAGAATTGCAAAGATATAGCTATAGTAACCCTGAACCCAGATTTATCGACAGGTCGAAAGGTATCAAATTACTTCGAAGTGCGAGAATGTTAAAAAAAAATGGCTCTACTAATTGAATTGGTTGAATGGGGGAGTGGGTAACTTGAACAATTTTTTCTTTCGAGTTATTTTATTTGTAAATTTTTTGGTGGCCTGGTTTTAAATTTTTAGTCAATGAGTTATTTTATCTGTAAATTTTTTGGTGGTGTGGTTTTAAATTTCTAGTCAATTTAGAATTTTAATAAATTTTTTGAGTATTAGGTTGGTTTAAAATGAAGCAAAATCCTAAAATATAATTCAGAAATGTATGAAATTTTGATCCATTCTAGGCCTGCTTGTCCATCACCACCTTGGCAAGTACTTCATGAAGAGCTAGCTATGCTAAGGTAAGGTTATCCCTTACCAGAAGAGCTTGCACTTTATCAAACAAAAGAATTGTGTCTTCTCTTTCTTATCTTTCTAGTTACTTTATTATAAGTAATTACTTATATAATGAGAGTAATTAATGAACCATACAATATTAGTAGAAGATTTCATTTTTTCTTTTTTCCGGTGGGCTAGCCTAAGCTCAACAAACATCCCCACCTCGAATGACTTAACCTAGATGGATTGGAACTCAAGCTACCTCTGAAAATCTGACCAAATTAAAGCCCATTATTTTTTTGCCCTAAAAAACAAAAAAACAACAGAAAGACTTCTGTTTCCTCATAAGTTAGCTTACTCCATTGAATTGCTATGTTCAACAACAAAAATGGCTCTACTAAGAATTAATTGAATTGAATTGATGGTAGATAAGTTTTGTTGCGTTGTATTATAATTCCTCAGTGGCATGAATAATATATGAATATCTTCATTTCATTCTTAAATAAGCAGAGGCTGCACCATCTTGGTGCGCGCAAAATGGTTTTCCATGGAGCGGGACCTCTTGGATGCATTCCCTCGCAACTTAAGAAGAGCGGCGTAAACAATAAAACGATGTGCCTGGAAGGACTGAATACATGGATCACACAGTTCAATGATGATGTTCAGAAGCTCCTGCGAGAACTTAATTCTCAGTTGCCTGCTGTGAAGATCACCTTCGTCGATACCTACTCCTCCGTCAAGAAACTCATCGAAAATCCACGAAAATATGGTATAAATCTACAGATAGTCATACTTCATTGTTTCCTGTATGCCCAAATGTTACAAGGTTACTTAATGTTGTGTTTAGTTGAAATTAGTTATTGCAACGATGTTTTATTAAATGTTTGTCTGTGGCTCCGCAGGTTTCAAATATTCAGACACTCCGTGCTGTAACGTGGATACAAGCTTTGGACAGCTTTGTTTACCCAACTCAAATCTTTGCCAGAATCGAGAAAAGTATGTTTTCTGGGACGCATTCCACCCCACAGACGCTGCAAATCTCATCATCGCAAGCGAACTTGTCTCCCATCCCGATCTACTTCAGTATCATCCCAATTCCACTACCGTTCATTCTGCTCCCCCACCTCATTCTGCACCACCACTTCCTCCTTCTACTGCTCCTGCCCCTTCTCCTTCCACGATGAAAACCAAAAGATCGACCGTGCTACTTGGTGGATATCCATGGCCATGAAAACATACTGAAGAGTCTGTCTATATATATTTTCATATATATGGTAATATATTTTTGATCTTTTTATCCCAACAATATTTTTAGTGCATGCCAAAACAAATAATGCGTGACAATCAACATAGTTCTCTACTGTAGTTTCATCCCTTGTTTTGGCCAGGGAAGATTCATCTCTGGTTTGGGCCATGGAAGAAAATTGAGGAAAGAAAAATGAGAAAAACTATAGAATATTGTTATTTGGAGACATGGGTTCCTTTGATGAAAATGACTTTGAATATTGCTATTTAGACATATTGGTTCTTTGGTGAAAATGAATGTGTGACGTGATAAAGGCTATAAGATGAGTCCATTGGGTTCAAATGACCATAACAAGCATATTGTTATTATAGGGACCATAACAAGCATATTGTTATTATAGGGATGTTGGTGAAAATGAATGTCTAATTCGATAAAGACTATTAGATGAGTCCATTGGATTGTTTTCGAGGTTAAATTAAAGGCATCTAAATATAACATGTTAATCTCAAATATTCATAAAAAGTTA
>ML781428.1:523806-552571 GCA_009831015.1 Picea engelmannii | reverse complement strand
TGAAAATCATATCTTGATCTTCTTTGTTTTCAAACAAAAAGGCAAAGAAACCCTTACCACAAAATGTTGAGGACATGTGGCCTTGAATCATTTTCTTACAATTTAGTTCCAACCACTGATTCATGGACCTGGGGGAAGGCCATAGCCATGTAAATTGGCCTATGAGGTCATTTTCTACTAAGCATATCGTGAAAGGATGAGTTGGGGTTGAATGGACGGGCACCTTCAGAATATCATCTATATTCCTGACGAAACACAATGAGGCTTGCTTCGTCTCTTTTTTGTGGGAGGAGATTAAATTTTGAAAGGCTCAATGTTAGGAGGAGGCAGTGGGGAGGGAAAGGGGATGCCTCCCCCCATGTTGGTCTCTAGAATGAAGCTGAACATATGAAACCCTAGTAGTTAAACCCTAGCATGACTCTCTTTTTTGTGGAACGATTGTTGATAATGTTGCACTAGATTCACTTGCCCCTACATGTTGGTTATAGGAGACTTTATCATTAGTAAGTTGGTTCATCCACTAGAGATTCATTCTTCAAACAAAATGCAGTCAAAGAAACTTCAACCCATGCTTAAGATCCTTCTATTCTCTCTCCTGTGTTACACTAAAAAACTACTTTCTTTACTAGTGAGGTTAACCTCTTGTCATGTTGCAACTCCTTAGACAACTTTGTCTCCTTGGGTTGGAGATGTAGGGAACTCTTTATCATCTTAACACTTCACTCTCCACACTCTTCTCTTCACTATGTGGTATTTAGGGTGAAGCTATAGATGATGTCGCCAACACTTTGAATACGTGGAAATATGATCATCTAGAAGAATAAGACAATGATAATTAAGTCTGCGTCAAACACGACATCCATTGTTTTTCTCTTATACAAGAGGAAAGGCCATTGCATTGCTAGATATAGGTGTGCCAAAGTATGCATATTTTTCCATAAGAAAGGCCATCTTGAGGCATCTTGTTGAGAGAATAAATCACCTGCCATGATCTAGACTATTTTCATAGGAATAATGGAAATAAGGCTTCCCCAAACTAACAACAAACTCAGAGAAAATAAGGGTGTGAATAATCCCACATAGTAGTGACAAGAAAATTTTCCACCTCTACAAGTTGAGTGGCCATTGGGAAGAAAAGTATTCATGTCGGTGAAGTGAGTGGGATATAAGTCCCTCATTTATGGATCACTATAAGACACACCTTAGACCAAGCATGCCACCATAAGCAAGTGAAAGATTTTTTACCTCTTTATATAGCCAAAACTAAGCCCTTCTTGGACACTTGACTTCCTCCAATTCCTTCTTTGAAGGGCCATTGAGTCTTCATTCTATAGCCATCAAGCTCCAGCTTGACCACTGCAAGAGATCTGCAAGCCTTAATTTGTGGCCATATCTCAAGGAAACCTTCCATCGACCCCACTCACTGAGTCTTCAACCCGTGTTGATCCCTCTAAAATCCTTGTGACCCATGCTTTTTTCCCTTTGAGCTATGGAAAGTGCTGGAATGGATCATTGTATATTCGTTTCACATGGTCAAATGGTCTTATACATGCATTGCATTACCTTGTTTCAAATCGAATGGTTAATTTCTTGTATACATGGTTAAGATGCATAATCATAACTCATAACAATGGCTTCCATTGACTATTTCCTATGGTAATGTTGCATGTATATAATATGTATGAAACACACACACACACACACACACACACACACACACACACACACACACACATATATATGACATTTTAATTGGAAAAAATAATAATAAGAAAAAAATAGTAATAAGAGAGACCATAACATAAGTTAACTGTGAGCGACTCATAAATTTATTTCTAATGAATGACCTTGGAAATGCATATTATTGTGTAAATATTTACATACCATGTGATTTAATGGCATATATGATTCCTTTCATGAAAATATATTTCTTTCTCCATTCTCATCGCATTGCCTCTTGTACGATATAACTTTTTTTTATAATTTGCATTTAGTATGATTTGTTAAAATTATTTTACCTATTATTTTAGAATATACATTAATTTAATTGATGAAATTCGCTAAGTTATTTTTCTAATAATTTCATTTAATAATGAAATTTTAAACTTAAATTGTTGTTATAGAAGTTTAAGTTCAAGTTGTCTCCACTAGTGAAAATTTAAAATTAGATTATTGTTTTATAATTCTAAATTCAACTTGATAATTCTCCATTGGCTAGTGGTCATGGAAAAACATAAAAAAATAATTATAATTAATATGCATTTGGGTATTTTCAAGTACATACCATTGTGCTACACTGAGAATTAAACTCAATACCTAGACTAAGATCCTAAAGAAAAATTCAGATGAGACCATTCAATAAAGGAAACAAGTTGTTGTTGTATCGATTTACTCCCATGGAGCACCATTTGGAGCTACAACTTGTAATACCACGATTTTTGAACCTCATGAGATTCCTAAATTTTCACAGGGCCTTGAAATCACATATAGTTTGGCAGCTACACAATTCATAACAAAAGATTCTAGCACATCTTGCATTAATTTGTGTCTATCCTCATCACAGTTCTCACATTTTTTACAAGAGCTGGAGTAGTAACAACATATGAAATCGATACATTTTACATAAATATGAGGAACCCATTTTTGGAATTCCTAACAAGTATTAACTAAATCCCCCTCTTCCTCATCATTTGAATATTTTTCAAGGCCTACCAATTTCTTATTCTTCTTCTTCTTAAAAGGTGGAATAGCTTTAGTCATGCCCTTCACCACATTCCACAATATTTCAAACTTGTCACTTATACTTCTTAGAGCCATGGGAAATGAAATAAAAGGAGGATTGAATATATGGGATTATTTAAATATAACCTCCAATGCTAAGGCCTTCTCGACCCACAAATCTAGACCAACCTACAATGAATTCCCAACCATGCACACTACAATGCTCCTATATTCCCTCAATTGTTTTCCTAACCACATCTAGTGTATTTTGAAACCTATAGGATCCACCAATATCCCCCATTTTAAAATTTCTCAGATCGTCTTCTATTTCAATTCTTATGGTAGGTTCCCTCTAAGGGATATTATTTCATTTGGAGCTTTACTTGGACTCATTACTAGAAGATCAAAGAATGCAACATGCATGTCCCATTCAATCCTTTCTCCAAATATCAATTCATCCCTCTCATCCACTAATATTTACACTACTTTGTATTCAAAGGGATTCAAACATTTGGGTGCCAATGTTGCATCCCCCTCTCACTTCTCCTACCTATCTATTTCTAGCAGATACGTTGTCTATATAAATCATGTCATCACCATGTGCTTGTAATTTTCATCCTTCCTATGCTTAAATGAGAATATTTTGTAATAGTAAAATTTATTCCAAAGTGAAATAATATAGGTGTATATCATTATTTTTTTTATTACATAAAAAGGAGGTTGAGAAAACAAGTATAATCAACTCAATAAATCAATTATTATGTTAGTAAGAGACACCACTTCCTTGTGTCAACCTTTCCCCATTAACATAAGAACCATGATATGTTGAGAATTTTATACTACAATAGGACCAACCCTCACAACCAACAAAGAAAGAAAAACAAAAAAAAACAAATTCTCAAATTAATCTAGCCAACTATCGCTAAATGAGATGATAACCTAGTTGATTTGTATTACTAAATAGATCTGATTATCTCTCGCTAAGCGGTTGTGGATAAATTAGTAGAACCTAATACTTGAAAGCTATATGGGTTTCCATTTTTCAGTATCTTCTCTTCATTCTTCTCCTCATTCTCATTCTTGTTGGCCATACCATGTTTGGAGCTACACTACATAACAGTGATAGGGAAAACAAAGCAATTTATGTGTAAAAATCACAAGTCCAAATATTTTTTAGAAACCCAAATTATTAAAATTGTTGAAGTGCACCTTCTTTTCTTCTCCACAAATATTGATTTGAATTGAACCAATTGATTGATGCAAAGTTTCTTTTAGAAGCAAAGGGATGGCATATATTTCTCTACCCTTCTCCCTTTCCACTTTTTCTCTCACCTTTTATATATTATTCTTATTTTTATTTAGAGGATATCAAAAAGTGTAGATAGGTATACTGTGACTAGACTTTTAACCTCCAAGATGGAAAAGGTGATTAGAACTTTCTATCTTATCCACATGATTCAATAGATTGTTATCATTTCTATGGCCATAGTTATCTATAAGTATGATTAAATTTTTGGAGTTGAATTGTGTTGGAGTTTTGAAATGTCTCAATGTTTTGAGTGGAAATTTGACCTATGCCAATAGTTACTGGGTGTAGTGCTCACTCTAAACATTAAAATTTTGGAATCAAATTGTGTTGTAGTTTTGAAATGTCTCAATGTTTTGAATGGGAATTTGAACCTCACCAATAATTAATGGATGGAGTGTCCACTCAAAACATTGAGACATTTTAAAACTCCAACACAATTTGACTATAGATAATTTAATCATATTTATAATTCTTTAAAAATATAAGTTAGATCTTAGAGAATTTTAAATTTTTTATTTTGAAAAATTTTCTTTAATTTTTTTTATTATAAATATATTTTTAAACAATCTAAATTATCAAAATTTCAAAAAATTAAATTAATCATAATGATGATGATGATGATGATGGTTAACGTTCGTTGAGACCAATTTTTGTCTATCGAGCCTTAATAAAGGTAATGAGTTACTTGGTTTGCTTTAGAATTTTATTTCTATGCTTGAAAATATTTAAGATAAGTGTTCCTCAATCACCATAGTTTTGATAAGTTAAAAGGTTAGGAAGGTTGGTATTGTAACAAATATTTTGAAATTGCAATCTAATGTGGGTGTACATAGGACATTCTAAGAAAAAATTATTTCCATATTCAAGCCTCTTAGTGTCACAAAGATAATAAATTCCTTTGACCCACAATGTCTTAGTAATTGTCCAATGCCCTATTTCACTATGGATATTGTGGGAGTTTTCTCTTATTTTAAAAATGTTAATTTTCTTGTTTATGTTAGTCAAAATAGAGGGATACATTTGATGTTCTAGATTATGGTTGATCACCTCCTAATAGTATCTTAATTTTCTTTTATCCTCTAAATATTTATCGCACCACAATTTATCCTTAAATTTAGATGTAATAATATTTCTAATATTATCCTTATTTTGCAGAGTGACCTCTTCCTTTATTCCCCAATGATTTAGCCAAGAGTTGGCATATTTATGCCAAACCCACTTAAGCCACACGTGGTTTTGATTGGAGTTTGAAGGAATTTGGGGAAGCCTCTTGTCTTCCATGTTGTTTATCTCATTCTTGTACATTAGGTACCTATACATAGCCATGATCTCAATGGGGGAAGACTTGCTTCTATGAGGAGGATAGGATAGGGTGTATTGCATTTAATTTTGAGATTATAAGTTATAAAACACTTTTGGATTTTCTCTATCTTTCTCCCTACTTCTCTAGAGATGTTGCAGCTCCAAAATTCACAACCATATAAGATAACAAGAAAGACAAGTGTCTCAAAGAAGAGTTTATTCTTATCCCATACCCAAATGTCCACTTATTTACAATTTTTTTCAAGTCTATAATAATCTTTCCACCATCCATTTATCCTTTTCTCAATTCCATAATTCTATTTAACCCTATGATGAATATTGATTTCGAGATGTTTGCATGAATTCACTTCCTCTAGGATATTGTTTTCATACAGAAAGTTAGTGTAAGTGATCTTTTTGGATTTAATTATCATAACCTCTGTTTTATCAATGCTAACAATCATACCCATATTAGAGCATAAACCTTGGAGGATTTTTATTTTCTTGTTGAAATCATAGTCATTCCTCACCATAAGAAAAATATCATCAATTTAAAGAAGAAGGATGATGATGAAAAAAGTGAGAGTTAGGTTACCAAAAACTAGTTCTTCCAAACAAACCTCTAACTTGTCAATAAATATGCCAAAAAGGGCAGGGGATATGGGAACCTTTCCTAACTCCTATATTATAATTAATTTATTCCATCCATCCCTTAGTGTTCCTAAACTTGGAAATAATGTTTGTGTATAGCCTTATCATTGTAGCACTCAACTTCGAAGAAACATTTATCTCTTCAAACCTATTCCAAAGGTTGATCCTTGGAATTATGTTAAAATATTTTCTAAGGTCAACAAAACAACATAGGAGATTGGTTTTTGTTAGAATGTGCTTGTTTTACCATAGACAATATCACTATTGTCACCCAACAATGAGTCTTTCACTTTGTTTACCATAGACAATATCACTATTGTCACCCAACAATGAGTCTTCCCTAGGGAAAGCCTGTCCTTGATTGTTGAACCTAGAACATTCACCTATTTGGGCCATTCTTCCGGCACTAAACAAAGTGAAACCTGGAGAGAATGAATCTTCCCTAGGGAATTATTGTCCAGACCATTTCCTAAGGAAATGACTTTCCTACACCAACCTCCAAAACAGACCATTCTTCGAAGCTGCTCACAACTGTGAGCTTCGAAAGAATGACTGTCCAATGAAGCGGAACATTCTTCTTGAACACTGCTGAGAGTGACCATTAAGAAGAGAGGTTGTCCTAGGCCATTCCCCATGTTAACCACAATGGGAAATCATTGTTTATGGTACATCAAAAATCCATCGAACCATTTTCATTAAGAAATGATCGTTCGATCTGGACCATTTTCCAGACTAGAAAATGCATGTCCATTAGAAATATCAAACCACTTTCCGAACTGGAAAGGAACTACCCAATATTGACCATTTTTCAACCTTGAAAATGAATGTCCTCAATTCAATAATATGTCAATGCTCCCTCCCAACTCAGAGAGTCATTTCTTCCCTTTCAGCTAAAGGAGTTATTTTCATGATCCCCAATTTGTCTCGGAAATATGTAAACTTTATTCTGGATAGAGGCTTTGTCAGGATATCTATTGTCTTCTCATCTGTGGGGATGTACTGGAGCTTTACTTCTCCTTCTTGGAATTTATCTTGAATAAGGTAGTATTTGATCTCAATGTGTTTCGACTGTTCATGAAACATTGGGTGTTCTTATAGCCTTATACAACTTTGATTGTCACAGTGTATTATGGTCGAATCTGGAACCTAATCAAATAAATCAGAAATTAACTTTCTCAACCATATTTCTTATGTACATGCATCACATGCTGCGATATATTATGCTTCAACTATTCTTAGTGTGACAAACTTCTTTTGCATACTGCCCCAAGATATCATAGCGGAGCCCAAGTTGAAACACATCCCTAAAGTACTCTTTCTATCTTCTGCACTTCCTACCGAATCTGAATCTGTGAATCCATGAAGTTGTATATCACTGGATGTTGTATATCTTAAACCACATTTTAGTGTCCCATGGATATACCTTAAAACATGCTTTGCAACTATCCAATGCTCATGTCTAGGTTCCACCTGGAACTGGCTTAGTGTATTTACCACAAAACAAATGTCTGGTCGAGTATTTACCAAATACATCAATGACCCAATCAATTGTCGATATAGTGATGGATCAATTAGATCAGAATATGAATCTCTTACTTTTCTTATATCTGTGGTCATAGGAGTGTCCATGGATTTGCAATCCATCATTCCAAACTTCTGAGGAATATTTATTGCATACTTTCCTTGTTCAAGGAATACTTCACCACGCTTCTGCCATACTTCTAGTCCCAAGTGATAATGCATGAGACCAAGATATTTCATATCAAACTCAGAAGCTAGTTCCTTTTTTCACTGGATGATCATAGACTCTTCACCTATTAGGAATAGATCATCGACATATAGTAGTAGAATCATAGGTGCATTGTTCACGACTTTGTAGTAAATATTTGGATCTGCATGACTTTTGGAGAAACAAAGTCTCATTAGATAGCTGTTTATTCTAGCATACCAAGATCTTGGAGCTTGCTTGAGTCCATATAAAGCTTTCTTTAGTCTACAAACATGAGTTTCTCTAAAATGTACTTCAAATGCTTGAGGTTGTTCAATATATACTTCTTCTTCGATTTCTCCATTGAGGAAAGCTTTCTTTACATCCATCTGATGTAAAATCCATCCCATGGAAGAGACAAGAGGCATGATAGATCTAATGGAAGTATATATGGAAATTGGAGAAAATGTTTCGTCATAGTATTCTCCCTCCTTTTGGGAGAACCCTCTAGCTACAAACCTTTCCTTATATTTATACATGCTTCTGTCAACTGCATGTTTGATCTTATATATCCATTTTGAAGTTACTACTGATTTTTCTTTAGGTCTAGCCTCTAGGAACAATTTCCCATACATCATTCCTCATGATGGATTGGTGTTCTTCTGTCATGGATTATTTCCATTGTTTCTTCTCAACTACATATTCAAATGTGGTAGGTTCTTCATCTATAATCTTTGTCATACATGCTTCATAGATGGAGAATATTTTAGGCTTCTTACTTTTTTTGAAGGTCCCACTTGGGGCTTTGAGTATTTCTGCTTCTTGTAGGGTTTCTTCAAGCCAAGTTGGTTGTTTCTTGGTCTTAGGTATAGTGTCTAAATCAATGGTCTCACATGGTTTCATCGAATGATCAGGTTGTTCCTTTTCTTCATTTTGGTTTTCTGGAAGACATGTGCCTTCTTCAATAGGCTCTTCATACTCTTCTTTTTCTATAGTTTCTTCTATGGATTTCTTGAAATCCATATTTTCATTGAAGGTCATGTCTCTACTGACTTCAATATTATGTTGTTCCAGGATATAGATTCTATAATCCTTGGATGATTCACTATATCCCATGAATATTCCCTTCTTTCCCGAGGGTTCTAATTTATTCCTTTTGTCCTTGGGAATGTGAGAGTAAACAGGACATCCAAAGATTATTAGGTTTTCCACATTATATTTCTTACCTGAGAAGGATTCTTCTAGAGTCATATCCTTCAATATGTAGTGAGGAGTTTTGTTCTGAACATATATTTCTATCATGGTTTCTTCTCCCCATAAGAACATATATAAACCTTGATCATTTAAGAGTTCCTTCACAGTTTCTTCAATAGATCTGTTCTTCCTTTCTGCTACACCACTTTGTTGAGGATTATCAGGAATAGTCAAATCCCTCCTAATTCCTGCCAATTTGCAAAAGGCAACGAATTCCTTTGATGTGTATTCTCCTCCATTATCTGTTCTCAAGGTCTTGATTTTCTTGTTTGTGAGGTTCTCTATTTCTGCTTTGAATTCTTGAAACTTTCTGAATACTATGTCCTTTGTCTTTAGGATATATAACCAAGTCTTTCTTGAGTAATCATCTATGAAGATTACGTAGTAAATAGAACCTCCTAGATATTTGACTGGCATCGGACCGCAAACATCTGAGTGTGTTAGAACTAGAATCTCCTTAGATTTGTTTTTGCTGCTTGGGAATGGTTTCTTGATATTCTTTCCAAGAGAAAATCCTTTGCAGATTCCTTCATGTGTAGACTGCAATTTTGGTATTCCTTCAACCATCTGTTTGAGAAAAGGTAATGATTGATAGTTAATAGGATCATACCTTTTGTGCCAAAGTTCATTGGGATTGAGTTCATCATGTACAAGAGCTTCTTCATTTTGTTCTAGTAGTCGATATAGATTTCCTTCACGAGTTCCAATAACCCTAGCATTCTCTATGCTGGAGTCTTTATGACAAGATAACACTTTTCCATCTACAAAAGATATTATGTTTCCTTTTTATTCTAGGAAATATATGGATACAATATTCTTTTCTAAACCAGGTGCATATAAGACATTGCTCAAATGAACATTGTTACCTATTTTCAACTTGATGGAGGCTTGTCCAAATCCTTCGACTAGGTAAGTTCTTTTGTCTCTAAGATCTACTTTGTACGATGTCTTATTCTCATTTAGATTTGGGAGTCTGGATTGATCTCCCGTCATATACCTAGAAGATCCACTATAAATTATCCACATGTCATCTTCAATCGTTCCTGTGAGTGTTGAGTAGTGTAGATGACTAGTCTTTTCACTCATGATTTCGGTTGACTGGTTAATGGTCATGCCTTGATCCAAAACTTAAACTTTGATGTTTCTGCCTTATAAGAGTGCCAATATGTGTGATGGACTAAGGAACATTTTAATACCTTCTTCTTGAGAGAGTCGTTCCATCACAAGGTGTTGGATCAAGGTTTTAGGGTTTTTGCAACTGCTCCTACTAGTAACCCTAGTGACAGTGTCTTGGAAGATGCTCCTGCTAGTAAACCCTAGAGACAATTATTCAATGAGGTTAGTATGCTAATTTTTATGCTTCCTTCCACTGGTTAGATTGAAATGAAGGAGGTGTGGGCCCATAACCTATTAGAATGTGCTCGTTTTACCATAGACAATATCACTATTGTCACCCAACCATAGGCCGAATCCACCCTTTGAGCACCTTAACCATGGAAAAGAGAAGAATCCTGGTAGAAAACCAATATCCAAGAAAGGCTAATGCACCAATCAATAAGTAACCAAAGCTAATCATAGAGTCCAACCCAGAAAGATAGAAACAACATGCTTCAAAACTGGCGGTAACACCTTCTCCAGAACTTGTGCACAAGATTGCTAGACTACAGTGTGCACAAGTGTTTCTCTGTAATTGTGAGAGCTGTGTGTAAAATGAGAACTGGCACCCTATATTTATACTGGCTCTGGAAGGTTGTCTGGGCTGACTTCTCATTCTAGGTACTAATTAATTCATATTAATTATCTCTCTTATCCGACATCTCTTCTAGGGTTACATTCACTTCTTTTCTTGCTTCCAGAATATTCTAATCTTGTCAAAGGGTCATAATGGAGGTTGATACCTCCCGAAGCTACCATAATATAAATAGTTTTATTACTGTGGAACTCCTATGAAAAGATACTAAGGGTAACAAGGTGGTCCACAACTGAACGATAGCTCCTGACTCCAGCCTGGCCTTTATATATTTTTCCATGGATTTCTAGCCATACACTGGTCTTATTTTCCAAAATAATTCCAAATAACTTGGTGAAAAGGAGGATAATCATAATGTTCCTATAATTATAGAGAATGTTTTTATCCTCACTTTTAAAAATATGTACAAGTAGGCTTTGTGTCCAGGGTTTAGGGAAGACCTAATTTACTACTAAATTAAAGAGCTCATGGATGTGGGGGATAAGGATAGGCCCTCCAAATTTTAAGAATTCTACTTGGTAGCCTTCTATGTCCTTAGCTTTCCCTTTTTTAAGTTGATTAACCCCAAGCTCTGTCTTCTATTGAACAAATTTTTTCCTCTGTAGAAATGGTTTGAATTTTGTCCACAACATTAGGGGAATCATAAATATTTTTAAGGTAGGAATTCCAGTCCCTCATGGGGATCACATTTTTTTGTTTAGTTTTAGGAGTTAGAATTTTCCTCCATAACTTCTTAGAATCTATCTTAGATAAGTGAAAAAGCTTCCCTAGCTTTATATTTATATAGTACACTTTTTTTCTTTTTAATTAGGGCTTTGTATCTATTTATCTTGTCATATTTTAAGGACTCATTATAAGCATCCCTAATGTATTTTATAAAAATATTACAGTCTTTATCACATCATGGGTTGACCATTTTATTTTCCATTTTACACAACACCACAATAGAGAACATGTTAATGGAATTAAAGAGGGTTGTTGTAAAATTATGATAGATGTATTCAATATTGTTCTTATTTGATAGGATATCTAATTGATTATTGAAATAATTTAAAAAATATCAACTTTATTTTTATCAAAATCAAGTGCTTTTGGTTATCAAAATACTCTTCAATGGGGATTTTATGCATGACAAAGTTTAGAGTTAGGGTTAAATGTCTATGATCATAGTTAGGAGGATGGTCCTTTAAGAGGTCAAAATTTACTATTTAGTTGTATACATGGATATTAGTTATCAAATAATTTACAACACTACTACCAATCCCATATACAAGTCATCTAGTCAGACTTTGGCCACTTCATTATACCATTGAAACTTATTAGAACTTGAGAACTATAGAACTTGGTTAGCTCGTTACCAAACGAATTCTTGATGAAGCCTCTAGGGTTTATTTTGTATCTACTAGCTAAAACAAGTTCCTCATATAACCATAGAGGATTAGTGATGTGAACCCGAGGGTGAATGGTTTCCAATAATTGATGGATTCTATCACTCCTTCAAAGGGTCAGTTATAGATCGTTTTACTTGAGTGATTTGTAATTAAACATAAAGTTGAAGTCTTATAAGCTTGAATCCAAAGTGAATAAAACCTCTTTAGTTTTTCTTATGTGTTATATGTCAGGCTTGAATTTAATATCGTATGTGTGGAAATTCATAGAAAAACAACATAAGAACATAATACACATAATGGATATGACACTTCCCTTGATAATGGATTTCACTTGATGTGGGCTACGTCTCTGGCTCATGCTCCAAAGCTTGACTTCTTTATTCTCCTCACTATATTGATTTCTCTCCTTTACATGTTGCAAGGCCAAAGTCCCTTTTCGGTGATGGCAACAAGAGATTGGAATGTGATCAGGAATGTATACAAGCTTCACAAGTTCTCATGCTCATGAGGCATCCATGATACTGACATGGACATCATTCGCACATACTCAATACATAAAAGGAGGAAGAATAAAAGATGACCCCCGTCAACATGGAGCCACCAAGTTCCTTAGATATGTTGCTCGGATCCAAGCATATATATGCAGCCCATACAAAGATCCTAAAACTACAGGATTTAGAACTGCTTCATTGGCTACTTATCATGCAAGTGTCATAATTTCTCTGTCACATGTAACTAATTGGTTTTATGTGGAAGAAGAGAATAAAAGAAAATATAGAAGGAATAAGTTGATCATGTTGCCTTGATGTAGCCTCTCCATACTCCTTCAGAACTGTAACACACATGCTATGCTGCAACATTTAATGAAAAAATAACATAGTGAAAAGCATGCTTACATTGGCTTCTCTAGATCTTAGCTTAATGATATGAAGATTTGCTGCAAAAATAGACCTCTCCATTGGATTTGCGTCGTTGAATTACCTAAAATTGACTGTCAAATTGTCTCCATCGGACATAGTCACCTTCAGGCCTCCTATGGGATTTTGTCTCGATTTCTGTGCAACTATGCATTTAATGCATCAGACTGCATCAAAATCCCTACCATCATATGACCTCATATGGACTAGGTATGTTCTTCTTCTTTCTCTGTGCATTGGCGGACTCTATTCTTAAGCCAAATCCCGTGCGGATATACCAACTAGGTCGTTGGCTGAGTTGGTTGAGGCACATTTGTTAAGGCATGTGTGTAGGAGGAGGTCCTAGGGTCAAGCCCATGGGCCTCCCCATTTTTTCATGTTGTTATAACTACGTATTTTTATGGTGGTGGTTCTAACTTGGCAGAACTACTAGGTATAGTGGGACCTCCACCAAATTTGGTGGGGTCCAGTTTTATATATATATATATATATATATATATATATATATTTTTGGTCATGGGCCCTCCTTGGGCATTTCAAGGGTTCCATGTGGTGCCCTCTGATTGGGCCATGTGGTGACAAAATATTGGCCACTATTTTCCAATAACCTACCATGTGGGCATGACATCATTTCCATGTTGTCCCAGTCGTACACTGCCATGTGGCGCTTCTGGAGGAAGCCACGCGTCTGTACGGACTGCATAGTCACCTGTCGTGTGTCTATATAGATGCCATGTAATATTGCCAAGACACTGTATGGACTACCATGTCATTATATGGACTTCCATGTCATCATGTACGGACTATACAAATTACCATGTGGCACAATCCGATTGGTCCACAGATCAGCCCAAAAACGCCAAAAATGGGTGACACATGGCAGCCTCTGGTGTTACCACATCATCATGCTAACGTCAACATGCCACATGTCACCTTCCTTCTCCTGCCACAAGTGTTGTATGGATTTTTATCACTGAAATTTCCTCCGCAAACGGTTATAGGAATCTAGCATCTTCAAACAGCTATGAGTCCACCCATGGACCAAAATTACAAAAAAAAGCATTTCCAAAAGGTCCAGAACTATATAACTAGTTATAAAATCAATATGCTCTATGACTACACAGGGCGCGTGCACACATGCGCCATCCAGAAATGCATAAAAAACGCACATGCACACGATGCGCGACTGTGGTCACTAAAATCCGCGCACACCTGAGAACGACACATTTATGAGATTGGTCGGCCTCCCACCCACTTTTGGTTCATCTTCCAAGTTGATTTAATATCCAAATATTGGATGGATCCGACTGGGTGGCTGGTCAAAGACCTAAAGCTGCCCTAAATAGTCCCTTTTCACACTAAAAGTTGGTTGCACAATACCTCAAAGTGGTGCTATAAAACAAGGCCATGGGTGCACTACATTTTCAAGGAATTCATTTGCAAGGTTATGCTGCTACTATTCTCTTGGGGAATCCTCTTTTCTCATCAAGAGCATACTAGAACCATTCCATTTGGGCAATCCACATCACCTTTTGAGTGGGTTAGCTTAGGATTCTTTCACCATTTATTTCAAGTTTCAAAGTTGTAAGAAGAGCTCAATTGTGGGGGTCCAAGATCCCTCCCTTGGAGGAAGAAGGGACCCAAAGTCCTATTTCTTCTCGGTGTTTTCTTTTCACTAATACAATCCTTTCCATTGGTGACATGAGTCTTGTTTGTTTCTTGTTCTTATGTCCTTATGCTCAATATTTTAGTTGTTCTTTCCTTTCTTAGTTTAATTCTTAGTTTAGTCTTTTATGTTTCTTTTTCTAACCATTTTCTTCACTGTTGTCATTCTTAGCTGACCCAACTAAGCTTGTAAGCACCTCTATTTTTCTCATTCAGGTGAAAAAAGAGGTGCAACAGATTGGCGACTCCATTGGGGAAAGGTATCAATTTCCTACCCCATTTGGGTTATACTAGCTCTTCTTTCGGTTTGTTTAATCTGCAGGTATCATAACCGGCCCAAGATGACCTACAAAATGTCCAATTCAAAGCTAAATTGAGAGAATTCCATCTAGAATTTTCTTCACGACTGTGTGACAGGCGTGCATGGGTTTACTGGCCCATATTCGTGCATCGTGTGTACGTGCACCAAAATTACTGTGTTATTCAATGCCCTCCACACACCTGCGGCCAAAAGTTTTTTTCGGTTTGCACATTGGCGCTCAGTATGCCTCTGTCTACTCTGAGACCCACGCACCTATGCAGAAAAATACACATTGTAAGTCCTTTTGTGATTTGTGGAAGGCCCCTAGCCTTCTTAAAAATGATTCCATGCATGTTGTAATCTGCACCACACTTAGTTCCCTCTCCATATAAAGGGATTAGTCAAAACACATAGGCACTTAGGGGGTTTAAAATCATTATTTCCTCTTTTGTTTTCATTTTGCCACATGGATAGCTTGCTTTGACTAAGAGTATGAGTTGGAATCATTTGTAATCACATAAAACTTACACTAGGACCATAAATTGGATATCAATCATTGAGTATGCTCTTCTCTCATGCTTCAAAGTGATCTTGAGAATCATAAAAAGGTTATAGGACAATTTCATCTCCCTTAAAAAGACTAAAACCTTTAGGAGAGGACAACAACACCCTCGTGACTCCTCTTAGTTTGTTTTTCAAACACATCTCAAGATTGTAATGGGCCCATACATGCCCACATGCTACAAAGATAGGATAGTGTTGAAATTTACTTTCTTAGATTAAATCACTAGGGAAGTTTAAAGGTTTTGTAATGGGCTCATACATGCCCACATGATCACAATCTAGGATGGTTTCAAAGATTTCTTAGATTAAATCACAATAGGGAGTTAAAAGGAATAGTAACAGACCCACATGTCCACACGCTAGCTTCCTAGGGACTTTTGAATTCCGCAAGGTTGTACCAAAGACATTTAGTTAATTAGGTAATCAAAGACTTGTAAGGACCAAGCGAAGTCCACATGCAGCAAGGTGACACCTAATTTATTAAAGATTTTCACACTTTCACTCATTCACACACAAAAGTCACTCCTTACTCACATTGTTTTCATCTCGAAACATGGAGGTTGAAGTAAGCTTCCTCCAAATGGATTCTGAAACACCCCACCCTTTTCTTGATAAAACTATCCACTCCCACTTAATTTCAACGAGATTAGCACACACCCCCAGTCTCTCAAACAACCACATCTAAATTTTTTCTAAAAACTCACTAGGTTTTCCTCCACAGGAGGTGCCAAAAGAAATCTTTTAGTCTAGGTAGGATTTTGGGGATAGCCATCCAAATAACTCCCCATTATCTGGTTCTCACATTTTCAAAACAATAGAAGTTGTCAAATAGGGAACTTTAAATCCTCCAAGTCAAGTGTTCCTAGCACCATAAGGTAGGGAGATACCCGTGAAGGGTTGAAGGCCGAGGTCTGGTTGTTCTATGTATCCCCCCTTGAGGCACCCACCTCTTGGACAAGATCCATCCCATGACCCATTTCTTAGGCCGAAAATCTAAATGTCGCACTTTGACCGAGGTACCTAGTGACCAAATTTTAGGACATCTACCCAAGTGGAAATTGTGGGCTGCAATTGCACCTTGATCAAATTTTGTGTGGCTATTGGGAAATATTGCCAGTTCTTTCTGGATATGCCCCCTCTACCCCTCATTATAATTGATTGCTTTATCCTTCACTAGTTCCTCTTCTGGTGGCTTCAGACCCCACTGTCGAGTGCTTTTGAAAGGTCCAGTGCTATTTTGAGAGAAAGGATGTTACGTCTTTTAGGACACAAGCATTTGTTTTATTTGTTCCCCCATGCGGAAAAAATCCACTTATCCACATATATGCTTCTTTATCAAAACACTGTATGTATGATGCACTTATGATTACATTTGATTTAGATATATATATCATGTAAAGTTCATGAATTACAACAAAGGCTCTTGTTTATTTATTACTCTCACCACCATTCGCACACATCCACTCAGCTAGTCGGACATCATAGGGGACCTAGAGAACTCCCATCGTTCCAGACCTTTGCTAAACCTCCCTCCTATTCTAGGGGGAGTTCCTAGTCTTGCCAACTCATCGGCTCCACCTTCTCACACTCCTATGAGTGCCACTATCTTAGGATCATCTTTGCTTGGTTCCACCTTACTTGGGTCCAACTCCCAAGGTCCACCGTCCACTTGCTCTCCTTTACATAGAAGAGGGGGGCCTACTTCCTCTCAAGGGGGAAGTACAAACCCACATAGTCTCCCCCAAGGGTCAGGTTCACAAACCACTCACATCATGGCTGGAATTAATCCTCCACCACCACTCCAGATTCCATACTTGGCCTCTCTCAACATACCAGATCTAAACAAACTCACAAATGATCCTATATTGCATGACCCCACATGGCCTGCAATGCCTACCAAACTACCTTCAGATATCCCCAAGTTTGAAGGAAAGACAGGAGATGACCCTGCCAACCATGTCATGACTTTCCACTTATGGTGCTCTTCCAACAACATTATGGATGATTCCATCTGACTATGATTATTTCAACGCACACTCACTGGCCCATCAGCCAAATGGTATGTAGACGAAAAATTAGGGTCCCATGCGACTTTTGAGTCCTTGGCCAAATCCTTTTTGACCTTCTTCCAATTACCAATTCATCATGACAATGGTCTTGAACTACTCTCCAATTTTAAACAAACCTCAGCCACACATATCGTTGTTCACATTCACAAGTGGCGTCGGTGACGTAGTTTGTGCAAAGAAGAAACCACCAAACAACAATGTCTTGATTGGTTTCTTAGATCACTTGTCTCTCTCCTCAGTAAAGATGTAGCTTCCACCTTCCCTCAATCAGAAGAAGAAGGCATCAATAAGGCTCAACAATATGACCTCATCTATTCAAAATCATGGTACTTATACACAGTACTTCCTGATCTCCCAAAACCCATGCCATTTTGCCAAGATAAACCCAGGATGTCTCACTCATCAGATGGATTGATTGGTAACACCACGCACCACACACCACAACCCCAACAACCACCAATGTATGGCACACCTCAATATCCGTCGACATATGGAGGAACCCCTTATTATCCCCCACCCCCTTATCAACAACCATACCCTGTTGCCCTTCCTACACCCATCAGCGGGCCACCGCCGACACCCACAATACGCCCACCTATCCAAACAAGTTCTGGTACTCCCTCTATCTCAACTTATACTCTAAGTACTAGTGAAAGAACCATGCCTTCCTATGTACCTTATAGATCATTACCACAAAATAATTTGTACTTTCCATTTCCTGGCCCTCCACAGCCCATGGCTCCACCACAAGGACACCCTCACACTGGGGTTAATTTTGTTCAACCCTCTCCCATTCAACAATATCAAAATTTTGAACAACTGAATACGGAAAATCCAACCCATCAGTCAAATAATGCCAAAAAGAAAGGAAAAAACTGGAGCAATAACAACCCAGGCCAAGGCGGAAATCACCCCCAACAGAACTAGCCTACTGGGGGCAACCAGAACCAAGGGACGCAGAACCCCCAAGGGGGTAACAACAACAGGAGTCAAGGGAAAAGTAACAATAACCTTCGAACCAAATTCCCCTATTCCCTTTGCGGTGAGTTCGGTCATTATACTCGTCAGTTCCCCCAAATCCCTAATTTTAAATGGATGAAAGATTCAGTAAATGGACCACATCCTCCAGCACCGCCTACCCCTCAGTAGGCCCCACAAAAATACGTACAACAACCACCCAAGCCGTGCTGTAGAAACCCAGTCCACACTAGGGAGTGATGAACACCCAACAGGACATGCAGCCTACCCCATAATAGTTGGGACAATATCTCAACCCGAACAATCCCGCAGATCGTACTATCCTCCTCACTAGTGAGGAAGAAGTCCTTCTACAGACACGTAGTCATCAATATCGTGCACCCACTGAGTCTCCTCCCACTCCCCCAGAAACAATCCCAACACCAAAAGGGCCCCCGTTGATGATTCCTCTCCCTAACACAGAAACACCTCTTCGCATCCCTCACATCCCATTGCGCAGGAATGTCCACAACCCGCAGGCTAGGGTGGTTCATAATTACAGTTTGGTTGATGACTTAGCACAGTCCCTAGGTGCAATGTAAATCTTAGAAGTACTTCAAACTTGTCCCTCTCAGTGGAAATCACTACTTTCCGCCTTGGGGGCAGTAGACCCTGCGGATACTCAACTCATCACATTTGATCTTGACAACGGAGAACCTCATCTCCCCTCTCTCATCGCTTTTCAAATCCCAGTGAAAATTCAGAACATTATAGTTCATCGGTGCATCATCGATGAAGGCACATCCACATGCATCATGTCCAAGTCCGTATGGCAAAAACTTGGTTCACTTGAACTCATACCATCTGTCATTACCTTAAGAGCTTATGACGGATGACCATATTCTCCTGAAGGGATCTTCCAAAATGTCCCGATAGAGCTCGGGGGCAAGACCATTCTCATTGACATTGAAGTTATTGATGCCCCACTCGATTAAAATATCTTGTTCGGTCATAGCTACATGTACGCTATGAAGGCCATTACCTCTTCCATCTTTCAAACCATGATGTTCCCCCATAACGGGAAAATCATTACCATTGATCAAGTTTCACATTATGAGCCTAACCCTTCTACCAACATCGATAACATTCTTCCTTTCGTTCATACTAATCATGAGACATACCTACTCATTGAAATGGGGCCTGGAATTTTCAAATACCCATCCTTGTTAGGAACTTACCATGGTTCACCACTTCTCATTCATCCTCCCAATCAGGTATGTGTCGTCTCATCCAAAAGAACTGATATTGAGGATACCCTTCCTCCCAGTGAGGCTTCTCTCATATCTGACGTCCCACTAGTCACAGAGCCCCTCCTTCATGAGCCTCCTGTGAACTTGTCGACTCCACTAGTTCACGATTTCACCTCACCGCAAGTCCATATCCCAATTTGGGAGATAGTTCCCCAAGCCATTACTCAAATCCCCTTCTTTTACCCTCCACCAGGTGTACAAGATTTCCAAGTAGCCGCAACGCTTACCCTCCTTAATATGGTGTTGGCAATCCCAGTTTGGTATTTACATCCACCAGAAATGGTTCCTCAACCATCCCTCCCTCCCCAAACCGAAGGAATCCCAATGAAGATTCCCATACTCACTCCCACCATACCCCCTACACCCCCACTCACTAACCTCCCTGCCACAGCTGGGGCTAGGCAAAAGAAGAAGGAACCCACAGCTCCCCTTCCCCCACACATCCAACCTCCTTGCACGCTATGTGAGAAAGATGGATAGCCAACCAACAAATGCCCATCTCTACCCGAGTTATGTAACCTAATTTAACTCAATCAAACACCATCACCGTTCATCACTTTATCAAGTACTACTACTACCTCCCCTAACATAAGTAGAAAAGGGCTGTGAACCAAATTCGCTTGTGCCATATATTCAGAATATGGCCATTATACACACTATTTCGTAGCGCTACCTCAATTTCGACAGACATTAGTAGCAGTATGCCAAATCTTCCAGCACGAACCTAGTCCAACTACATCATCCCCAACAAACATCACTGACATCCATTATGCCACGAATTCAGTCAACTAATGTATGAGATGCCCTTGCTCTCTATGCAAATTCTTAGATCATTTTACATATCAATGCCCTATGATCATTGAATACAGGCAACGCCAAGGGACCCTGATTCAAACCCTTGCACCCCCTATAGAATCAATGATTAACCTTACCCCATCACTAGAGATTCTTCATATTATTTTTCCTGAACTAGAATCACTCCCTATTCCTCTGTGGTTCTTGGATGACTTATATGAGGATTTACCCCCAAATCCCCCCAATTCTCCCGTTCATTTCCCCACGGAAATTTTACGCCCAACTACCACTAATAACCCTTAGTATCTCGATATTTGATTTATGTCGAGCGAACCATCGCAATCTCATTGCACCATTCCCACTACTTCTTCATCACCAGAGGACAACCACATGGTGACAGTCAGCGATATCACTCTTTTCGATCCCTTGTATTCCTGACAATTCTACTATGATGAGGACATACTCGAGGAATTAACCTCCCTCGACTACCCATGGGATGTGCTACACCACAGAGTGCTCTTCCTTTCAGAGGAAGATTTCACGCCTCCTAACCAACACCCCATATACGCAGTTGAAACCAAGGATTTTATCCCATCAGGGCATATCGATTGGTTCAACAACCCCATCCCTGCCCCTGATTCTTTTTAAGAAGTCAATATGGCCAATATTTCCCCCACCATCAAAATCAATATTTCCATAAAAGATGGAGTCGTCGAGGAAATCACCATTGGCGCCGCATGCACTCCTCAAGAAATCACCACCTCTAAAGCTCTCTTCCAAGAATACTGGGATATTTTTTCCTGGTCATACACCGAGATGCCTGGCCTTGATCCCTCTATTTTTGAACATCGCATAGATACCTGGCTTGATATTACATCGGGTTGTAAAAAACAACGACCGCTACACCCATCCAAATAAGCGGCTATCAAAGCCGAGATTGACAAATTACGCGTTGTTGGGTTCATCTAGCCCATTGCCTATACCTCATGGGTTTCCAACCCTGTACCGGTTAACAAAAAAGAAGGCACTATCTGTGTATGCACAGACTTTTGTGATCTCAATCACACCTATCCCAAAGAAAACTTTCCAATGCCTTTCATCGATCAAATTATCGATGAATGCGCAGGCCACGAGGCCTTATCCTTCATGGATTCTTTCACTGGCTATAACCAAATCCAAATCCACCCAGTTGATCAATACAAAACCACATTCACCACCCCTTGGGGTACTTTTGCATATCGTGTCATGCCTTTTGGCCTAAAAAATGCTGGCGCAACTTTCCAATCGGCTATGACATACATTTTTCATTATCTAGCTCATATCATCCTCACATACTTGGAAGACCTCACAACTCGATCCAAAAAATGCATTCAACATCTTGATGATTTACAAATCATCTTCCAAAGGTGTCGTCAATACAACATCTGCTTGAGCCCCCTTAAGTGCGTGTTATGCGTCACTGTCAGGAACCTCCTAGGGTTCATTGTTTCCCAAAGCAGTATTACCGTGGATCCCCTCAAAGTCCAGGCCATCACAGAAATTCCAGCTCGATGGAATGTACGCCAACTCCAGATCCTGCAAGGAAAAGTTAACTTTTTACGGTGATTTGTCCCAGACTATGTTACTTGAACACACGGTTTCCTTCACTTACTATGCCACGAAATCCCATTCCACTGGGATGAACATGCTCAAAAAGTGTTCAATGATCTTAAAATGGCACTCTCCAATGCCCCTTTAATTAGTTCACCTGACTATAATCATGACTATATCCTCTACATATCAGCGTCAACCATCTCAGTAGCAAGAGTTCTCGTTCAAATAGGAGATGATGATCATGAGCGTGTAATTTACTACATTAGTAAAAACCTTTTAGGGCCACCTTTGAAGTATATTCATGAAGAGAAACTAGCCCTTGTCATTGTTCTCATAGTCCAAAAACCACACCATTACATTCTGCTTCACATGACCAAAGTCATAGCAGATTCCAACCCCATGCAATACTTTCTCAAACGTCGGCAAATTAATGGTAAATTTGCCCAATGGATTGTTATCCTTCAGGAGTACGATCTCAAATTTTCAACACCCAAGAGAAAGAAATCTCTCATCCTCGTCGAACTCATCACAGCCTTCCCCTCGGATACTACTAGTGCCCCCGTCAATACCGACTTCCCCAATGAACATCTCTTTTACATCACTTCGGATGATCCATGGTATGGCGACCTCCTCATCTACCTCCAAACCCAAAATTTCGGTAACCACCTCTCATGAGATGATCATCGTCGTATCCACCATCAGGCCCTCTGCTATCTCCTCATCAGAGATATCTTATATCAGCAAGGGGTTGACACCATACTCCATCGATGCTTGACTATTGACGAGGTCGATAGATTCTTGAATGACTGCCATAGAGGCGCATGCTGGGGCCATCTCTAGGGGATGTCCACCGCTCAAAAAATCATCTGCATAGGTAATTTTTGGCCTACATTGTTTCACGATTGCATTCATGCCGTGAAATGATGCGATAAATTTCATCTTTATCCCAACAAAGCACGAGCACCACCTACTCTTCTACACCCAATCATTACTGCATGCCCCTTTTGTAAATGGGGCATTGACTTCATGACTTGCAACCCTCCATCCAGCAATGGACACAAATACATCGTCGTCGCAGTCGATTACTTCACAAAGTGGGATGAAGCCATGCCTACCTTCAACAACACTGCTAACACCGCAACGCGTTTTTTATTTAATCACGTCATATCCCGCTTTGGAGTACCACTCCAACTAGTCTCCGATCACGGGAAACATTTTGAGAATGAGATTTTTGTCGAACTCTCATCCCGGTTAGGATTCTCCCACGAGTTTTCCTCACCATATTACCCTCTATCCAACAGATAGGTTGAAGTAGTTAACAAGGTCCTCAAGACCATGTTACAGCACACGATTAACAAACATAAGACCAATTGGCATCATATGTTATTTTCTGCGCTATGGGCTTACCATATGGTCATGAAAACGACCATCGATTTCACACCATTTCATCTAGTCCACGAGGTTGAGGCCACTCTTCCCATCTAGTGTGAAATCCCCACCTTACACACTGCAATTGAGCTATTACCCACCACTTCTCGAATGGAGCAGTGTTTGCTGAACTTAGAGTCCCTGGATGAAGATCGTCGATCTTAATTACAGAACAATGAGGCAGCCAAAAAATGGTCAAAAGCCACCTTTGATCACCATGTCAACCTTCTCTCATTTCACGAAGGCAACCTCGTCCTGGCTTACGATATCACTCATGATACCCTCGGTCATGGAAAATTTGAATCACTGTGGCATGGCCCTTACATTATCCAACATTGCCTCACCAAAGGTGCATACATCCTGGCTTCCCCCGAGGGCCTCTCTCTCAAAGAACCCACCAACGGGTTGTACTTAAAGAAATTTTACACATGAGCATAGACATTCTACATTAGGTTATTTTATTTTATAGTGTTTTTAATCTTTTTTCCATACCCCGTCCAGGTACGCATGCTCATGTTCAAAATTATCAAATAAATGATTGTATGTTCGATTCTCTTCAGATATTGTTCACATCGAGTATTTGGTTTTCATGTGTGCAGGTACTTGGTCATCATCCACCAGTGCAACCCCTTCAAGTATATAATCAACACTGGCATGTAATCATTCCCTTTGAATCTCAATTGCATCTCTACTCACACCCCCAAAAATTTGCCTTTAGGGTCCCTATATCCGGCTCTACAGTACTGTCACCTCCATTGCATTTTGGGTACTGTCACCTGGTAACACTCTCCCCCACATGAGTTGTCCCATTCATAGACCCCTTGGCACTTTGACACTCATGCTATTTTCAACCCTTTAGATATGGGAGTCCTGATAGTCTTACATCATGTCATGAATCAGCCACATACTCCTTCTCCTCATTTTTCTAGCCTTCCCAACGAACTCCCAGGGCACTTCCTCATGGATTATTTTGACTACACTCCCACAACATCATTTCCCATCCACTTCACCCATCATCAGTCTGTCCATCCTTAGATTTCCCTCCATACATTTCCCTACTAAAGAAACTAGCCTATGGGGCCCCCACCCTCCACTTGTTTTTTACACCCACTTGAGCCCTCTTCCGGCCAATCCATCCTACACTGGGGCACCCATTTATGTATTTGTATTATTATCCCCACTAATTTTTTAATTTTTTTTGTAATTAAGCAGTTGTTTCCAGCATTTTACATAGCTTTTTTTTGTCACCTTTGGCGACCTTCCTGGAAATCGCAACCCATGTCACCCTTGGTTGGGGCACTCCTAATCACCTACTCCTGTTGACATCGTCCGTAAACTCTGAGTATCCTACAGGACACCTACCTCTCCTCTTTGAGTTTGTTCACTTTTTCCTACCTCCGACACAACTTATCCCACACTTCGTTGTCCCCCCTGACACTTGACCTCATTGAACGGTTGCAACCACTTATACTTCGCATATATCCCTAACCAAGGGTAGTCTTGAGTCTCCACACATATTGACTTCATCCATGTACCTCCTCAGTTCCTAACCTCACCTAGTAGATTTCACGAAGCCCTTTGCTTCTTGGAGTCATGTCTCCCTTTTTGTCGACATCAACACAGTTTCCAGAAGGGCGATAGTATCTTGACTCTCATTACCTTTCCAATGAAAATTCTCGGCCAGCACAGGGAGACCCATAATTTCTCCCTACTTTCATTGACCCCCATAACATTTGACTTCAACACTTTCTCATGTTACAATGGGTCTTACTTTGCGACTATTTGTAGTTGTTTCTTATATTTGTCGAAGACCTCTAAACTTGGCTAGGCTATCAATGCCTACAGAATCTGTGATACTCCTTATAGGTTTGATTGCCTACTGTTCAGAGTATGTTCCTCCTCAGAATTGTCCTCTACCTTTATCACAACCACCCCCGAAGGCGCTGCAGTTGTCTTCATCAACAAACAGTTTCAGTTACTATACAACACCCTTCTTTTTTGAGTTACATGACACGAGCATGGGGCATACCTGCCTCATTTGTACACACTTTATTTTACACACCTTACTGAAGGTTGGGTCCTACAGGTTCCCTTCTCCCTCCAATGGGTCACTCTTGATACTCTCACTATTGCTCTTTCTTACAATGGTACTATCAGTAGAAGAAACATTGATGAATTTTGGCTATCCATATTCTCCTAACCTCATCCATCAGGGGGCATCTATTATCATTGAAATTTCGTCTACAAATGGTTACATGAATCCAGCATCTTCAAACAACTATGAGTCCACCCATGGACCAAAATTGCCAAAAAAAGCATGTCCAAAAGTTCCAAAACTATACAACCAGTTATAAAATCAATATGCTCTATGACTACATAGGGTGTGCACACACATGCGTCATCCATAAAAGTAGAAAAAGTGCACATGTGCACGATGCACAACTATGGTCGCTAAAAGTCGTGCACACCTGAGAACGACACATTTATGAGATTGGTCAGCCTCCCACCCACTTCTGGTTCAACTTCCAAGTTGTTTTGACATCCAAATATCGGATGGATCTGACTGGGTGGTTGGTCAAATACCTAAAGGTGCCCTAAACAACCCCTTTTCACACTAAAAGTTGGTTGCACAATACCTCAAAGTGTTGCTATAAAACAAGGCCATGGGTGCACTACATTTTCAAGGAATTCATTTGCAAGGTCATGTTGCTGCTATTCTCTTGGGGAATCCTCTTTTCTCATCAAGAGAATACTAGAACCATTCCATTTGGGAAATCCAAATCACCTTTTGAGTGGGTTATCTTTGGATTATTTCACCATTTCTTTCAAGTTTCAAAGTTGTAAGAAGAGCTCAATTGTGGGGGTCCAAGAGCCCTCCCTTGGAGGAAGAAGGGATCCAAAGTCCTCTTTCTTCTCGGTGTTTTCTTTTCACTAATACAATCCTTTCCATTGGTGACATGAGTCTTTTTTGTTTCTTGTTCTTATGTCCTTATGCTCAATAGTTTAGTTGTTCTTTCCTTTCTTAGTTTAATTCTTAGTTTAGTCTTTTATGTTTCTTTTTCTAACCCTTTTATTCCTTGCTATCTTGCTTAGCTGACCCAACTAAGCTTGTAAGCACCTCTATTTTTCTCATTCATGTGACAAAAGAGTCACAACATGGATGCTAAAATCATCCATATAGATGACGACATCAACAATACGGATGCTGACTCATCCCCTGCTGATTGGGCTAGGTTGACCAAACTTTGACTGCGGATATCTTTCAATCCGTAAATCTGTTTGATGAGCCATTTTCACCGTTAGAAATCTTGCAATGTGTGCTTCGCTGGCATGCCATTTTTACTAAGTTTTTTGAACTTTGATGTTTTTTCCCTTTCTCTGTCTACTGAGGCCATTCTGAGCCTCCTAGGACACTTTTGAAACTTTTTTGATGTTCCCTAGATCCATCTGGATCATGCCTCCCAACTGATCGAAGGAATTTTTCTCCCCAAAAGTCTTTACATTATAAGTTTCATGTCCATTGGACTTACAATAAGAAACCCATACCCAAACTACCTCACAGGGCCTAACAATATCAACATGTGCCAGAAAATAAGTGATAAAAAATTATAACTTTTACATAATACCCTTCTATGGGGTCTGAATCGAAACATGTGATTTAAAAAGATGGCCACTCTCGACTAACTCAAGTATGTTCCCCATTTTTTCATTCATTATGTCGAACATGTCCTTTTTACAGGGCTGTCCTTTCTCTAGTAGTTGGTTTCCTCCTGATGGAGGATTTCCCTACAATACTTCCTAACTGGTTGTTTCCCTCAGAGGTGTATGCCTATTCTTCTTGTTCCTCTTTGGGCATAGATATGGATGTAAGGCCCAACAAGTGGCCTCATGATGCCCATATCTACTACAATGGCTACAGTAGCCTTTCTCCTTCAGAGGTGCATTTCCCCTGCTCTTTTCCATCTGTGGAAAACAATATGCTATCCTCGTCCTTCTCCTGGTTTCCATAACCTTCCTGCACAAGGATTTTCTCTTCCAACATTGGAACACTGTGTGGTTATTCAATCCACAAAAAGTTCATGGTATTTGATTCCACAAGCTTTGTTTTATATGATTAACATGCTTATAATCAAATGACATTTTAGAGTTTCGAGATTTCTTATACCTCGGTGAGTTTCCTATGGAGTCAGAATTGAAAGAAGAGCTGGTCTCAACTCTACCACTGTGATGCTCATCTCTCCCTGGAGATGTCTCGAATCCTTAATAATGAGAAGTTGTGCTCTCATTCTGCACTGAATCAATTTCATCTCCCGATGAACTGTTGACTTCTAGAGTCTCAGTGACTATCCTTGGGTCTTCATCCTGAATGGTTTTGGATCTTTCTCCAACATCCTTTTGGACATAGACTATCATGACATATCGAGGCCAAACCACTTCCTCACTGGGATCCAGAATACCTTGGCCATTGGTTCCAAGGCCTCCTCCTTCATATCCCATTTTTCTCATCAACTTTAGGTCGATGCAAGAAGCATGCTATTCAAGGATTTCAAAAGAATCATCAACATTAATCAAGAAAGGAACTACACATGGTTTATTTACCTCCACCTCAGGCTGGGAGTCTTGTTCTTCTTCTTGAGATGTGTTCAGTTGTTCCTGGTGAGAAGGATCAATGGAAGACGATTCTAGGAATCCTCCTTGGTTTCTAGATGCATGTAGTTCATACTTGTTGGTCACTATAATTGCTTAATTAATTTCAAACAACCAAGTGAAACATAAATTATCAACCCAGGGAAGTCTTTTGTTTCAAAGATAGCTGCGCACTATATATGCTCAATTCCAAAAGTACTTAGTGTTGCAGTAAGGAAATCATTCTATCTAAACTTGCTGAAGTGAACTGAAGCTCTGAATTGTATCATAAGAAAGAAATCTTCCTATCACAATTCTTTATAGTTCAAATTAAGAATCCTGGATTACATTTAAAATAACATTGCAATGGGTAAGAACAACTATCTTGTAATCAGAGAACAAGACCCTTATTCTCAAACAGAGACTCAGTACTAACACTCTTTCACAAAAGCAA
>ML781428.1:479948-523706 GCA_009831015.1 Picea engelmannii | reverse complement strand
TGAACTGAGTGCCAGCTCCGTGTTTCAGCATCTGCATGAACCGTGTAACTGCTTCGTGTTTCGGCATATGCATCCTCGGACTGTGTAGCAGCTCCGTGTTTCGGCATATGCGTCCTTGGGCTGTGTAGCAGCTTCCGTGTTTCGGCATCAGCTCAACAACGGCTTGGGCAGTTCTGTGTTTTAGCATCGGTCTGAAATATTATTTTGCAAATATGGACACTTCTGCACTTCTAATCAATGGTTAGGTTCAAAAGTAATGTAAAGTATTATGCAAAACGGATTAAGCATAAAATAATGAGAAAGGACGTTGTATACCTTGGAATGATCAGGTGAAATGATAGTATAAGTCAAAATGCAGGTGATGAAGGGTAAAATAATAGCAAAAAGTATGGGCAAAAAGGGTACAATATGTGGTCCTAACAATACTCATTTTCTTGAAAAAGTTTGCATGCATTTTCACTATCATGCTCACACCCATAATTGGTGAATTTTCCATGGTCACAATATGGTCTTATCACCGTTTCATTCATAGAGACTTCCCCTTATGCATCTTCATGGATTGAAAATTCTCTTGAAACCTATGGTTTTCTTATTCTGCAACATGCAACAATGTCTTCAATCCAACATTATTTGCTTGAAGAATTTGGTTGAGATCTTGAAGCTTATCCAACCATGACTGCTTTGGCAATATTTCCATCCTTAGCTTCAACACTTGCAATCAGTATCATGCCTTCTTTGATACCACATGATCCAAACCCATGGGTGATTAGTTTCCAATAATTGATGGATTCTATCACTCCTTCAAAGGGCCAGTTATATATTGTTTTATTGAGTGATTTTCAATTGAAGGTAAAGTTGACGTCTTATAACCTTGAATCCAAAGTGAATAAAACCTCTTTAGTTTTTCTTATGTGTTATATGTCAGGATTGCATTCAATATCCTATGTGCAAAAATTCATAGAAAAACAACATAAGAACATAATACACATAATGGATATGACACTTCCCTTGATAATGAAGTTCACCCGATGTGGGATACGTCTCCAGGTCATGCTCCAAATCTTGACGGATTTATTCTCCTCATTGTTATGATGTCTCTCCTTTACAAATTGTAAGGCCAAAGTCCCTTTTCGGTGACAACAACAAGAGATCGTAATGTGATCAATAATGTATACACATGGAAATAATTCCCACATACTCAATACATAAAAGGAGGAAGAATAAAATATGACCCCCATCAACATGGAGCCATCAAGTGCCTTAGATATGCTGCTTAGATCCAAGTATATATATGCATCCCATACAAGGATCCCGAAACTATGAGATTTAGAACTACTTCATTGGCTACTTATCATGCAAGTGCCATAATTTCTCTGTCACATGTAACTGATTGGTTTTATGTGGAAGAAGGGAATAAAATAAAAGATAGAACGAATAAGTTGATCATGCTGCATTGTTGTATCCTCTCCATGATCCTTCGGACCTATAACACACATGTTATGCAACAACATTTAATGACAAAACAACATAATGAAAAGCATGCTTACATTGGCTTCTCAAGATCTTAGCTTGCTGATCTAAAGCTCTGCGGAAAAAATAGACCTCGCCATTGGATTCGTGTCACTGAATTACCTAAAAATGATTATCAAATCGTCTCCATCGGACATAGTCACCTTTAGGCCTCCTATGGGATTCTGACTCAATTTATGTACAACTCTGCATTTAATGCATCAGACTGCATCAGAATATGTTCCATCATACGACCTCATATGAACTAGGCACACGCTTCTTCTTTCTATGTGCATTGGTGGACCGTGTTCTTAAGCCAAATCCCGTGCGGATATACCAACTAGGCCATTGGCCGAGTTGGTTGGAACGCATTTGTTAAGGCATGTGTGTAGGGGGAGGTTCCGGGGTCAAGCCTGCGGGCCTCCCCATTTTGGAATTCTATTATAACTACGACTTGTTTTGGTGGTCGTTCTAACTTGGAAGAACCTCCAGGTACAAGGATGATTTTAAGGATGGAAAATTTTTCTAAAATGTAGAAACCTTGGTGAATCTTACTAATCCTTCATATGAAAACTACAAAATGTTTGGCGATATTTTTGTAAAAATATTCAAATTTTTAAGGATTTTATATAGTTTGTATAAAATTTTGGAGATTTTTAAGGCAAACTAATTTTATCCTTTAGAATTTGGGCGAATCATTTTTAGGATAACGAATCTTTTTTTTGGAAAAATCATGGAAAATTAGCCCATGAACGAAATTTATCCCCCTCCGCTAGATTTGGTGGGGTTCGTTTTTATATATTTTTTATTTTTTGGTCATGGGCCCTCCTTGGGCATTTTGGGGGTGCCACATGGAGCCCTCTGATTTGGCGACGTGGCACCCAACTATTGGCCCCTATTTTCCAATCACCTACCATGTGGACATGATTTCATTTCCCTGTTGGCCCAGTCGTATGCCACCACATGGCACTTCTGGAGGAAGCCACGTGTCTATATGGACTACACAGTCACCTGTCGCATGTCTATATGGATGTGATGTCATCCTGCCACGCCACTATATGAAATTCCATGTCAACCTACCACGTCACTGTATGAACTTCCATGTCACTTTACGGACTACCATGTCAGCTTGTACGGATTGCCACATGGCACGATTTGATTGGTCCATGGATCGAACCAAAAATGCCAAAACTAGGTGACACGTGGTAGAATCTGGTGTTGCCACATCATCATGCTGATGTCATCATGCCATGTGTCTCCTTCCTGCTCCTGTCACGTGTTCTGTATAGATGCTGACATCATCCATACATATGATGATATCAGCAATACGAATGCTGATTCATCCCCTGCTGACTGGGCTAGGTTGACCAAAATTTGATCGCAAATATATTTCAATCCATAACTCTATTTAACGAGTTGTTTGCGCCGTTAGAAATCTTGTGACATGCTCTTTGCGATCATGGTATTTTTACTGAGTTTTTGGAACTTTTTTTTTCCCTTTCTCTGTCTATTGAGGCCATTCTGAGCCTCCTAGGACACTTATGAAACTTTTGTGATGTTCCCTAGATCCATCTGTATCAATTAGGGTTGGAATCATTGCTTAAAATAGTATCTTTATTATTCATTATTCAATCATTAAATTATCATAGCAAGAGGATACTTCCTTCATTTATCATATTATAAATATCTTGTTCTAAGCCATCATAAGAAAAATTTTGATCTAGATTGTTTTTCTTATAAAAGGTAGAATTAATAGGCGTGAAATAAAAAAATTGATACATAAATCGTCTTAGAATTAATATATGAAATATACATCCACATGTACTAATTGAAAGGGTCTTTCTTGTGAATCCTAATGTGAGGAAAAATGTTCTTTAATATCTAACAAACTGTGCCTCCAATCCCTTTGTGGAAGGATATTTTGTTCCATATTGACCACAAGACAAATCCTTCTATGTTAGCAACCTTAGATTCTTAATGTTCTCAAGTTTCAACAAGTAATATAATATTAATTTCACTTGAGATCCAACTTATCATAGGCCCTTTACTCCATGGAAAACCATGACAGTTCCAAGAGAGGATACAAAGCATCCCAAATTCCTATTTATTATTATTGTTTTGATATTTATCCCTAATAATATATTTTATGTTCCTAATTATTTCTCATTTTCCTTCCTTCCTAGATTCTTTTTCCTTTTGAACTTACTTCCTTAATTCTTACTGAGTATGCCATATTTATGGTCATTATAACTTACCTTAACATGAATTAACCTATATTTATGCTCAATTTTTTTTCCAATCCTCTTTGCTTCTATAAAAAAAATTGTTTCAAATTGTAACTTATCTTGTAGTTATTGCTCAAATATTACTAGTGTGTCCTCATCTTTCTTCTCTTTTAAAGAAAAAAGTATGAGGTTCAATGATCCTTTTTTATACTCATGGTTTAACTCTATGAGATGCTTCATTTCCTCTTTGATGATTTTGATATCCAATTTACTTTCCAAACTATTAAGGGTCAAATTTTTATTTTTATTTTCTTCTAGCTTTTCAATCTTGTTCCTCAAATTGTAGCAACCTCTCATTCTTGGGTTGATTATTTCTTTTCTCGTCTTTGCTTTTCCATTTCTTTTAATATAATATCCATTTTCCACAAGTGAATCTCTAACCCTAATATTTTATTGTCTATCTGTTTTTGAATATTTTCTTCCAAGGATCTAAACTTATTATCAAGAATTAACTCTAACTCTATTTGAAGTTTGGATTTTCTCTTTTGTCTACATTTATATATTGATTCTATATATTCACAAATACTATCTAGGGTTTTGGAAAGCCTCCCTTTGAAAGGCTTTGGTAAACGTGGTGATATGTTCATATTGGAATAAAGGAATAGAGAGGAAATAATAAATTATAAATAAGATTGAGAGAAGGAACTTGTGCACTTGATTAGGTCAACCTTGTAGATTAGGGTTGTATGAGCAAACCTCAATGAAAATTCCACCATGAAAATGTGGTTTTCTCTCGAAAGGGTTTCCACGTAAACCTTGTGTTCCATGTTTTTTAGTTAATATATCACATATATGATTGATTTCCTATGGTTGATGAATATTTGAAAAAGTAAAAATAAAATGTCTTATATTGATTTACCCCCCCGCCCCTGCTCAGTATAAGTGTGTGCTCAACAATTGGTATTAGAGTGGGTTCCTTTGAAAATAGTCTAACTATTGCAAGGAATATTTCAGGAGAACACATTGTCATCCATGAAGGTTTCTCCACAAACAAGGCTTCATTGTTTGACAAAATAAACTATGCCTTATGGAGCATAAGAATAAAAACCTATTTAATGGCTCTTGGTGATCCCAAAGGATCCAGAACGCTCAAAATTTAATGTTCTAAAATGCTAATGAAAATGAATTCACTTCATATATCTCAACGATATCTTTCCAATGATGTGTGAATCACCTCAAACAGACATCGTATGAGGAATTTATGGCTTTTCAAAGTTTTATTAAAAACATGGGAAAAATGGAAATATGGGGTTGCCACATGGCAGGCCCACATGTTGTCATCTGGCCATCCATACAAATTATAGGGTGGAATCATGACAATGTTAGCATGTTGATGTGGCAACACAAGGGGTTGACAAATACCACTCATTTTTGGCATTTTCAGCACCCAATTGGACTGGTAAAAGGTTGCCATGTTTCATTTGTATGATAATGTGGCATATGTATGGTCCACATGGTAAGCTATATACTGATGTGAAATCTAGGTTGAATATCCATACATGTGAAATCAAGATGATGTGGCATGATGTGGCAGGTGATGTGGTGATCATATAGTGACTGGGAAGGTGTTGTGGGAATCATACAATACATGGACCAACCAACAATTGACATGTGGAACCTTTAAGAAGCCCAAGGAGGGATGCAGATAAAAAGTTGTTGGGATTGGTAGAAATAGAACCCATGACCTATGGGGGAATATTCCATAATATTCCAATGTCTTAACGATAACTTTCGATCGTTGCGCCACATGCACTGCTTGTTATAACCAACATGGAATATTATATTTAAGTTTAAAATAATGCAACCCGAGCATATAGGGGGGTCAGGTGGCCAAACTATCCCTATATAAACCTAACATCGGACCACTGTACAAGACAATGGAATTGCGTTCCAATTTGGAGCGTGTGTGCATTGAAGTTTGTTCCAAGAACTTGGATTGAGTTCATTTTTATCTCGATTTGCATGACACAAAGCTCTTTGAGAGAAGTATAGAGTGTTTATTCTCAATTTTCCTAGAGTAATCTGATGGTGATGTTGGTTCTTTGCTAAGTGTTGTGTATGAAAGTCTTAGTTTTGTTTGCTATGTATGAGAGCCATTGTCTCATTTTGTGTGCAAAAGGGGGTCTTTAAGCACTTTTTTAGAACATAGTAAATTTTATACTCATTTTTCTTATAATTTTGAGAGGAATTCAGTGGTAATATCTATTTCTCGGTTTGAGCAACAAAATTGAAAGGTGTTTCAAATTTTCCATTGTAATTCATAATTCTATCAAGAAATTTATTATTAATAGAGTCGCTTCACTATTTTTAAGTGGACCCAAAGATAGAGTCCAAGATGGGTGAACTCCATTATCAAACTATGTAATGAGATTTGTTATTTGTTGTCTCTATTTCTCTCTATTTTGGCATTCTTATTTACACAAGTTTTCTATCATTTAATGAAGTTTATGGATAAATAAGCATTTTCACATGATATTTTTCAAATAGTTAAGATGATCTTCATTTCCCTAATCTGGTCAGATGTTAATGTTTACTTGAGAACTAATTAACATCTATGGATTTTCGGATCAAGTTGGTATCAATGGAGGGAAACTTTCCCATCATTGGAAGGAAACTTGCCTATCATTGGAAGACAACTTGGTATCAAAGCTGGTTTGATGTGTATTTGCAAGTGAATTCTTACAAGGTCCAAACTCAAGCTTGGTGAAGGATAGTTTGAAAAGTATATTCCTGAGATTGGTTCAAGGCATGCATTTCTAAAGAAAGAAATGGATGCAACAAAAGACAAGGATTCTTCTAATCCAAATCATTTCGGTACTGAAGAGGTATTCGTTTTCATGTTCATGGAAATAAAGGACATGGTGGAACAAATGTATGAAGGTCAAAATATGGCCAAGCAAACTGGTGGTAAAGAAAAATGAAAGAGACATAACTTCGAGAAGCAATCAAAAAATCCACATAACTTCCAGAACCAGTCGAACGGAAAATAATAAGATAATCCTACATGTTCTCATTGCAATAAGAAAGGACATGAGGGGGAAACATGTTGGAAGTTGCATCCAGATAGGCTACCAAAGAAGTTCAAGGACAAGGCTAAAAAAAAGGCCACATCCATATTTCAAGATCTTGGATCATATTTTAAAGTTATAGTTATGAGCATTAAAGGTATATTTTCTATTGCTAGTTCTAGTTCACATGCTTCTTCTTCAAATGATAATGCAATGCCCTATGGAAGAAAAATAAAAGAACAATTCCATTTACAAGTTATCTCAAAGAACAATAAGATTGCTACACTTGTTAATAGTGGATCACAAGTAAATCTTATTTTAGATCAAGTTTCTAAGAATTTGGGATTGGAAACTAGGCCTCATCCAAGACCATATCCTTTGGGTTGGATTTGTGATAATATTGAGTTACCATTAACTAGACAATGTAAGTTAAGATTTGAGATCACATCCATTTTTATTGATGAGGTAGAGTTAGACATTGTTCTACTTGACATTTGCAAGATGGTTTTGGGAATTCCATACTTATATGACAATAAGGCCATTTTCTATAGGGAACAAAACAAGTATTGTCTTTTCAAGGATGGGATTGAGTTCATTGTGAGAGATCATTGGATGGATATTGTTTGACCGTTTTTACTACAATGCACGTGAAAATGCTAGTTAATTCTAGTATCTAGGATCCATATTTACAGCCTACGTTTGAAAGTAAAACAATTCCTTCGGTTGATTTTTTTCCTATTAAGAAGGTAAAATATGTTGATTTTTCATTCTGTTTCGCATCTGTATATTCAATTTTTTTGTTCATTTTATTACTAATCAGTGGAGAATCGTTAGTAGCTACAAAAATGAATGACGAAGTTTGTGAATTTAAGGGATTAACTTGGTCAGGAATGTTGTTTCATTCTTCGTTATTATTGTCATGAGTCAGGTGCTCATTATCTAAGAAGGATGGATGGATGAAACCAGACAAGTGAGGAAGCAATTCCATCACTTTAGTTTTGAATAATCCATACTTTTGGAGGTCCAAAAGTTATTTAGTGGGGATGTGTGATCTAGGAGGATCAAAAATGTTAAAAAATTGATCTTCTCAAATGATAATGAAAATGACTACATTGTGTCGAGATTTCCAATGACGTGTGAATTGCCTCAAACATACGTCGTATAAGGAAGTTATGGATTTTCAAAGTTTAGACAAAAACAAGGGAAAAATGGAAAAATGGGGTTTCCATGTGGCAGGACCATAAGCTACCATGTGGCCATCTATACAACTTGTTGAGGAAAATATATGAGTTGATATTACTCAAGCATTTTCAGACTTTACTTGGTTAAAGCAAAGTAGACCAGAATACCACCCTATGTTTATGGCCAACAAAAATATATATCCTAACTCACAAGTATTATTACAAGTTCTTAGGCTAGTCTTTTATCAAAAAAAATATTGCTGGAAATTCACTTTTTATGTATTTTTCTGAACATATCAGTTGCTGAAATAAATGTAAGAACATAAGTAAAGACGCCAAGATGATATTCAAGATATATGAGACATAAATAAATCCTTTATTTCATTCCAATTCACCAAAGAGTCATTGTATTTACAAAACTTCACACAAAAATCTTGGACCAAAGTCAAACTTAGAAATCCCCGATGGAACATACAAAAGGACCTCTGATAGAAAACCAAAACTAAACTCTAAAAGCTGGATCAAGTTGCCATAGATTTCTTCCCACTTGACTCTGCACAATAGAAAACAAACAATTCTACACAGACTATCAAAGATAGATCAACACCTCTGAAGAAAAAGTGTCTGGATGGTTTGATTCAACCCTGAATATTGTTGTCTACAATAAGAATCTGCTATCACAAAAGAGAATTAGGCTATGATGAATATGTGAATGAATGAAAAGTGAACTATCTCAGTATAAACTCAAGGAGAACACCTTAGCATGATTTTTCTTCTCTCTCCCATGTTCCTCCCCTTCATCTTGTCTTTAACAAGTTAGAATTGGTTGGAGTAGTTAAACCAACTCATTAGTTAAGTTAATTAAAAGACTCAACTAACTTTAGTTAGGGGGGGGGATAATAATAATTATAATAAGGGTCATCAATAAACACTAACTAGTAGGTGGGACCCCTTGTGACCCCCTTTAGTTCATAACAACCATAACCATCATAAAAATCATAACATAATCCATTAGTTAAGAAAACACCCTCCTTGTGCCTCCCATCAACATATTTACTTTTGGCAAGTTTAGATCATGAAACTTGAAGTTATTTAAAAATTAATACTCATATATCCAAAATAAAACATGTTGTCCAAAATCCTTGAAGTCCACTATCATAAAACAATAGATACCATAAAATTCAAAAGCCATATTTTCCAGTCTATGATGCAACCCTTCCTTGGTTGGTGTTGTCACCTCTTGACTTTCTTGAATTTTCCTTGGGCTGGGTAGAGCCTTTATGATTTATCTCACTGATCACATGGGAAAAATCATCCCTCAAATGCATCCGTGAAGACACAGATTTGTCAGAGTCATCAAAGGGTAAGGAAGGGGCAACAATAGCTTTTCCTTTATCAAATGCATGGTGGGCTTCAGTCTTCAATCTCTTGCTGGTATGGGAGGATTGCACTGGTGAGTGATTAGGGGCAACTTGCACAATGGGTTTCAAAGGTGGAGGAGTAGGCAAGGTCAGGTTGGTACAACCATGGTGTTGGGATACTACCGGGTGGACAATCTCCTGCCACCCATCATTTTCACAGACTTTAGGCTATACATGAGGAGGTACAAGGATGTCGGGGGCTTGCGGGGCTTGGAAAGGATGCCTTTTAGGCCTAGGTCATACTATTCCCTGCCCAATCCAATCAAAGAATCCTACATGAAACATTTGGCCAAGATCTTCTGATTCAATGTCAAAATGTATAGAAAACATGGGCCTTCTTGGGCCTCGGTTCCAGTTACCTCTACCTTTGTTTCCTTGTCCATGGCTTCCTCGACTGAAAAATATAATCCTACATATGTTAACGATTAGAAAATAGTCTTTTTAAATAACCATACATGACAACTCATTAAAAATACGAAATAGATTTGGCTCAAAATGTATCAAGCTCATGCAACCCAATCCATACAAATTGTTCTAACGTTAATCAACGAGCAAGGGGGGTGAAACAATATTCTGGGAAACGTGAGGGGTTTTTATTGGGCGAAAAAATGATATAATGACAGGGGAGAATAAATGGTCACTGCTCAATGATAACAACAATCAAATGTAAATCAACCAAATAAAACCTCACTGCAATCCACTCAAGACACTGCCACTTCATCCACTTAACACGGAAATTCTCTTAGCTGTAATAAACATTAGAACAGGGGGTGAACAAAATGAATATGGGATATGTGAGGGGATTGTAATTAGCGGAAAATGAGATAATGAAGGGGGGGGGGGGACGTTTACTGTTCATGAGATTAATTAAGAAACCATAACATATTCTGTAGTAACAAAAATATGCATCAACCAACAATCAGATGACTAAGTAAAATCCTTGTGTATTTGCCTAATTTCACTGTCCATTAACATCTCACAGTCATTACAAAACAAGATTAATTCACACAATCTGTAAGAGGCTCTATTTCCTTTATTCACACATTCTGCACTTTATAACAATCAACTACAACACTCATTCCCAATCTGTAATTATTAACATCCATCACTGTCATACATTTCCCAAATCCACATCTAGATTTCAAAGTAGTGTTTCCAAAGATAACAATGAAGTCACTATTCCCAAATCCACATCAAGATCTGTAATGATATTCGTTCCCATACATATATGCAGTAAAAAAATCAAGACCAAAACAACCAAAACCTCGCATGCCATGTTTGAAATGGCAATTTACTATACAACCAACAACCAACACTTTGGCATAGGCTATGTAGGGGAAAAATGTCCAAGGCAATGTAACCATGCCACGGTAAAACATGACATCCTAATGCACCGTAAAAGCCAAGACAAATACCCAACACAGTTGTCATCAACAATGGTCGATTTCAATAAATAACAACGGTCGATTTCAAAACAACATGCTTAAAAAAAAGAACTCTAAGGGTATCACTAAGTATAAGAACCAACTATCCATAATACAAACAGAGCGCAACCAACCAAACACCATGATACAATAGTTCGACTTATCAGAACAAACACCAGTCATGTCAATAACTCAACTTATTGTGAAAAGACTGTGTATATTACTAACTGGTTAGTTCATTTAAGTCGCATCGCGATTTAACCAAGTTGTGCACACTCGGGAGATTCAAGCAATGAAGGATGTATGGATATGTCTTCGATAGCTACCTAGTTCTATTATCAGTCAGCCCCAGAGGGAACATAGTTATCATGCCTCATGTTTCATTTGTAAAACACCACACACAGAACACGACCTGTGTGAGAAACCCTAAGCATTGATGACCCATGTCAACCATCAACCAAATCACCACAAGTGCCAACTAGTGACTGTACATCAACCAACAATTCACCATTGTGGTAAAAAAACAATCAATCAAACAAGTCATGGTATCTGTACATTACCACACATCTAATCAACATGGCATAGGCCTTTCCATTTAGAAACAACTGAGTTTCCTTGATAACAGGTGGGTGACTTGCGAGCTTTAGAAATGCAAACTGGCAATGTAAGATTCATTCTTTATCATAGAGGCAATGACAAAAAACCAAAAATACACGACCACCATATGAGCAATGGGTGAGCCCACGTTCGAAGTCATAGACCACAACAATCAAGAACAACTTAACAGGATTGAGAAACTCCCTCCAGTCTGGAGGGTTAAGGGTTTGCACAGTAGCCATCAGAGGAGGAAAGACACCAACTATATTGAAATTTTGAAGTTGTAGGCATATGCACAGGGAGGGATATGATGCTTTTGAATGGGAGGTAGTTCCTTGATAGGGCCAAACAGAAAAACAGGGCTTTAATTAAACCCAAGAATCATGAAGACAACCATCTAGCCATGATTTAAGAACCCTTTAACAAAATGTAGTGGTAAGAAAAAAGTACCACCCAGGAAGACCACCAAATCCGATGAACTCAAAACAATTATAAGTAGAACTTTCCATTTTTCATTCTAAACCCAAAATTCCACACAGTTGCAGTACTTCAAGACAAAACACAAACCCACACAACTGAGCAAAAAAATATTCCGTAACCAGAGTGAAGTCAAGAATGGCCAAAAGAGACATACCTGTTAATTGAAACCTTAAGACAAGAGGTGGCCAATTGGTTTCATCCTGCCAAAAATCTGGAGCGCAATCCAATAGCTAGATCAAACAATAGTCTGACTAGGGTGGCAGCCAATGGGAAGGGTAAAGGTGACGTGCAGTAAATTCATGTCACCTCCACCCTTATCGCATTTACTCCATAGTACATACCAACGAGCCCTCATTAACACCATTAATCAACCAATGCATAGATAATATCAACACATTTAAACCATAACATAATCCAAGCCCACAATTCAATCATTTGCATCATTACCTTGCCAAATGCGCCACCCATGTCATAAGTCAAATAAATCGCTTGACCACGATACAATGGAATCATCACCAATAGCATAATTACCATAAAAATTTCAAATCCATTACTTCCATGAGCCACCAAGGTTTATAATATAAGCATATCAGCCATCGGTTGCATCAACCAATGCATAACCATTGTATTATCTCCTTGCCAAAATGCACCAATAAAATTTGCACCATATGCATATAAAAATGTAACTTTAACAATATTTCATAGCCATTTTCTTGTTAGTTAGGGCTTAACGACTATCAACAAGCATTTTCATGCACATAGTATCACAGACCTAGGAGTCTTTTGCATTAGATATAGTATTTTGATTTTCCTCAAAATGCCTTTCTGCAATTTTCACTAGCATTTTGTTGTGCATGTGTGAGAAGAACAAATACCATAAATGAATAGCAGGTTGTAGTATCATGAAAGAACAACATCCCAAAGCTTAAATAATGACAACTATATTCTCATCAATCATGCAAACCCTTGTAGCTCATCATTATAAAAATGAACAGACCTAATCTTCAAAAGTTCAAGAGGGTCCCACCTACTAGCATTATCTAGTCTTATATAATAATAGGTTTTAGAAACACTTTGCAGGCGAAATTACGTTGACGTTTTTAACCGTCAACAAACTGGTGACTCCATAGGAAAATTTGTTTTCAACAGATTGGAACTCATAACTCATGGTTTCATAGACCAAGAACAATAATATCAAGAATGCGTGACTCAAATGATTATGCAACAGGGGGAAGTGAGCGAATTTGATGGAAATATGACCGGGAATTTAAGAATAACTCATGAAAAGTGTTAAGTATGAGGGGTTTTATCACTGTATGCATAATCATTTGACTGTAATATGATCTTAATCCTGAAAGAGGAAGACTTACATATTTTCTCTTAAGATCTCGATGGGTGAATAAATGGCAAGAAGAAGTGGGAAACAACCAATTCCTCGTAAGATAACAGTAGAAATATGTAACAAATTGAAGGGCCCTTCAACGGAGAGATCATAGCAGTTGTGCAATATTGATTGTTATTGACTAACAATGCTTTGAAGGAGTGTCACTATGGCATAATTGATTCAATAATATAACCTGACTAAATACCAAAAGATGATAAAGACAAAATCGCAACAAAAATAATAATGCAGAAATCAAAACAACAACAATAAAAGAAAGAAATAAAATGTAGCAAAAAAAATTCAACTTAGAAAGAAGAAATCAAAGCGATGTAAGGCAGAAAATGGAAGCACAAAAATTTGAAAAAAAAACTAAGCTACTAGTATACAGAAAGATCCAATCAACTAAAAAAACTTTTCATGCTGGTCCTTCACAATACTTCAAGAGAGCATTGTTAGTGCTGTAAGAAAACCATTGTCCCCATAATTCATTTAAAATTTCCAAGTTAGTGTCCAAGACAAAAGTAATCTGGAAATGACCCAACAATCAACACTCCAACGTAATTATCAGCATTTTGACGCATACAATTAAATCATCAAGATAAACATGGAGATTGACCAATTCGTCGAAAGTCGTGTGTATAGGCCTTCTTAAGGCGATACTTTTATCAAATATGCTAGAAGGCAGGCAACTGTAAGATGTAGTATCACAATTTGTAATAAAAGTGGTTTTCTGAATATTTTCCCCTTTTACCTTGGTTTCATTGTAACCAAGCAAATTGTTAAGTAAGGGCTCCAAGTGTAACTCCACAACCTGTTGCATAAATCTTTTCATGTTGAGAGGGGGGAAAGGATTTCTCATAATTGCTTATCTGAAAGTTCGAAGACTAATGCAGGTTCTAATGTTATCAATGGTCTTCGAAGTAGGTTCCCATTTGGAAACCCATTTAGGGTGGACTAAAAAAAACAGTTCATTCATTGAGAAACTCGTCAACTCCCTATGAAAGGTTGCCTTCAATGCAGAGTTAAAAAGTCTTTGTTTATACCTATCTGGCTTCATGATATGTTGAACAAGACTTGGATCAAAACCACGAAGAACCACATTAAACCAAGAAAAAACCTTTTGAAATCCACCAACTAACTCAACAGACCTCATATCTTCCTTATCAGAACCCTGGATATATATTTTAATGTTCGTTGAAGGTCTAGGTGTCGTAACTTTCATGGAGATGGCTTCAACCACCTTCAATTGTAACCCCTCTTCTTCCTATTTTTATTTGTTGCTTACAACACTCAATAAAAACAAACCCTTGAGAGGAGTCAAGCCTTCAAGAATTTTATTATTTTCTACAGATATAATCTCCTCATGCTTGAGAGGTTCATTTTGAATGACAACACAATTGCTTTCATTGTTAGGGATGGCCTTCCATAATTCTTCATTCTCATAAATGTATGGACGATGCAGATATTGGAAAGCACAATCAGGCTAGTGAGGTAAGAGCTCCCGAGTAGGAGAGGGTGCGAAGGTAGCTAATCGATCAGATGTTGAATTCAACTCCTTCTTGACAAGAGTGATTTTGAAAGATAGGATATTCAAGACAAATGCCAAAACAGTTTGGGAATATTGTTTCATCAGCTTGTTGCTAGGAAAGAATGTCTTACGTATCAAGTTCACAACAAGATCAGAATTTCCGAAAATTGAAAGGTGACCACAAACAAGATTAAGGGAATTCTTAATGCCTAACAACAAAGCTTCGAATTTAATGACATTGTTTGAGAAAGAGAACTCCAACCTGACTGACAGATTATGGATCTTTCCTGTAGGGGAAACCAAGATAAAACCAGCCCCGTTACCCTCATTTGAGTGTGAACCATCGAAGTGCATATGCCACAATTCATCCTCTAAATCAATTATCTCCAGAGGAATATTATCCTCTTTAGTGAATATGGAATACACTACTAGGTATTCTTCGATATAGTTTATGCTAGATTTCATAACACTCTCTATGTAGGGTGAAATTATTCCTTCTCTAAGTAATATGATATTCTTCCCATTCCGAGGAACAGATAAATGTGTCCCATCGAGCGAGAGGTATCCACCTGTTAGGGCTTACCAATCTCTCCCTAATATAATTGAATAATTGCTTATAGGCATATCAATCACCTGAATGCTGAGGGTTGTCCTTATCTCAAGATGAGCGCATAAAACCAAGGTTACATCCTTAATCTCGCCTATGGTTGTTTGTTGTAGAATATTATAGGAAATAATTCTTTGGGTGTTTTCGTTTGTACAAGATAAGCCTAGCTCTTCCATAATAATATTCGACATAACACTTGGGCCTGAACCACCATCAATGAGGCAACAATGGGCGATTTATCCATGATTTTTACAGAAATATAAAAAGGGGGATTTTTTACAGGGTGTCTAAAGTTATGTATTTACATAAGAATCCTCTTTGGTTACCTATTAATAAAGATTGGTGAAAACAAAAGCCTTTCCTTCCATGAATTGTTTCAGATGCATCTATTGCTTGGGACAGAAACCATGTCTAGGAGGGATGCATTTGATTTGATGTTAGCCAATTGATCCAAGATGTTGTATTTGGAAGAGGGGGAGGAAGGGGTGATTCTTTGACTCTCAAGGATTTTAGGAACCTGGGGCACAGTAGCAGTTGAGGATGAGCTCGAGATAGAAGAAATGCGAGGAGGGTCAAACTTGCCTTTTGGGGCATAGGCTTTATTTCTGGTATTGATAACCATGACATCTTCTGGATGGGAAAAATCTAGGACAACAATAGTGGCTTCTGGTATTTTACCAAAGATCTTGTCTCTGGCACTCTTCCTTACCTCGCAAATGGTTTCTTCATGGTGTTCCTTGCAAAAGTTACACCAACTCCTAGGCATGATAGCCTTGGGCTGAAAATTATTGTCAACCAGATTTCTAAAAGGAGGTGTAGAAGAGGATGAAGCTCCAGGGGTGGGAGATGAGATAGTACCCTTCATCTCAAATTCTATCATATGATTTTTCATATCTTGTACAAGATGTAAGAGAGCGGACATGTCTATTTTTATAACTAATTCTCTCTAAGGTAGACTGGTTCATTCAAGGTGTTCTTCGTACCTTGAAAAAGTGTGTAGAGTGGAACCAAGATTATCAATGGCCTCTTATTCAAGCCTATGAAAGTAAGGAGAATGAAATGCATTGTAGTAATGCATGAAGGCGGATTGGTTTTGAGGGTGGATAAGTTCAGGAATTTGATTATACAACTTGGTGAAACACAAGTTGAAAGACTTGATGGTCTCACCATCTTTGTAAGTGACGTTATTGTACTCCCTTAAATTCTCAGTAGGGCTTTTGGATTTCCCATAAGTGGATCTGAACCAGTAGATTAATTCCTCCCAGGTAGACAAAATCTTAGGAGGAAGGTCAAAAAAGTCGACCGCAACCTTCCCTTCAAAGGAATTAATGGATAGGTGCATGCAAGTATAATTTTCGTTGGCCCCTATGTTATGAAAAGCATTATAAAATGCCACTAGGTATTCATTGGTACTGACAGTGTTATTTCCTGAAAACTTAGGAAAATTCTCCTTAAACTTCAAAAGTGGGTGAGTAGCAGGTGCTAGGTTAACAGGAGATGACACATTCTAGGGTGTGGTCGTGGCATCTTCTTCGAACTAAAAAATCCTATACTTTTTAATGACTTTTGTGGGGTTTGTGGTAGATTGGACAGGGATATGGTGGCTGTACAAGCTACCAATCACTAATGACAATAAAGATTGGGAATATGGAGCACTTCTAGTGCCACCAGAGCCACCACTAGATTCTATATTGTGGATGATAGGTGGGGAAAAAAAACATGAGCTAGATGAATCAGATAAAGTACTCCTTAGAGAACTTTGTTGGGAAGATAACACAACGTTTCTTCTTCCTATTTCAGCAATAGGATTGATTTCAGGTGACAAGCCTCTTCTTCTTCTAGAAGCATGAGAATCTAAGGACATGAAAGAAAGGTGAAAACTAAAGGAACAAAAGGTTACTGCTGATTTCTAGGTTGCCTATGCCTAGCTTCCAATTGTTCTTGAATATTAATATCTCTTTCAATCGTTGCCCAGGAATGGTTAAGCTTAGCATGGGTCCTAGTAGTGTCTAAAATAGTATGAAACAGGTTCAAAGAAAAGTTGGTCTGGTCTTGGAGATCGGGCTCAATATTGGGTTGGCTTGCAACAGGAACAATCATGAATAGAAAAACAGTCAAGGAATCAAAATCAGAAAAAGAAAGATGTATCGATGAAAATCGAGTATAAATTTTAACCAAAGAGATATCGAAGATCTCCCTAGTATGGTCGCCAAATAAATGTTGAGGAAAATATATGAGTTGATCTTACTCAAGAATTTTTAGACTTTACTTGGCTAAAGTAAAGTAGACAGGAATAACACCCTATGTCTATATCCAACAAAAATATATATCCTAACTCACAAGCATTAATTAAAAGGTCTTAGGCTAGTCTTTTATCAAAAAAACGCTTGCTGGAAATTCACTTTTATGTATTTTTCTGAACATATCAGTTGCTAAAATAAATGTAAGAACATAAGTAAAGACACCAAGATCATATTCAAGATATATGAGACATAAATCAATCCGTTATTTCATTCCAATTCACCAAAGAGTCATTTTCTTTACAAAACTTCACACAAAAATCTTGGACCAAATTCAAACTTAGAAACCCCCGATGGAACATACAAAAGGACCTCTGACAGAAAACCAAAAATGAACTGTAAAAGTTGGATTAGCTTGCCATAGATTGTTTCCCACTCTATTCTACACAATATCCTTTATCAGTCATGAAAATTAATTCACAAACAGACAAGTCTACACAGACTATCAAAGATAGATCAACACCTCTGAAGAACAAGTGTCTGAATGGTTTGATTCAACCCTGAATATTTTTGTCTACAATAAGACCTTGCTATCTCAAAAGATAATTAGACTATGATGAATATGTGAATGAATGAAAACTGAACTATCTCAACATAAACTCAAGGAGCAAACCTTAGCTTTCTTTTTCTTCTCTCTTCCTTGTTCCTCCCCTTCATCTTGCCTTTAACAAGTTAGAACCTGTTGGAGTAATTAAACCAAATCATTAGTTAAGTTAATTAAATGACTCAACTAACTTTAGTTAGGGGGGGGCTAGTAATAATTATAATAAGGGTCATCAATAAATACTAACTAGTAGGTGGGACCCCTTGTGACTCCCTTTAGTTCATAACAACCATAACCATCATAACAATCATAACATAATCCATTAGTTAAGAAAACACCCTCCTTGTGCCTCCCATCAACATATTTACTTTTGGAAATTTTAGCTCATGAAAATTGAAGTTATTTAAAAAATAATACCCATATATCCAAAATAAAACATGTTGTCCAAAATCCTTGAATTCCAATGTCATAAAACAATAAACAATATAAAATTCAAAAGCCAAATTTTCCATTCTGTGATGCAACCCTTCCTTGGTTGCTGCTATCATCTCTTGACTTTCCTAAATTTGCCTTGGGCTGGGTAGAGCCTTTAGGCTTTATCTCACTGATCACATGGGAAAAATCATCCCTCAAATGCATCTGTGAAGACACAAATTTGTCAGAGTCATCAGAGGGTGAGGAAGGGGAAAAAATAGATTTTCCTTTATCAAATGCATGGTGGGCTTCAATATTCAATCTCTTGTTGGCATGGGAGGATTTCACTGGCGAGTGGTTAAGGGCAACTTGGACAATGGGGTTGAAAGGTGGAGGAGCAGGCAAGGTCAAGTTGGGCTAGCCACGGTGTTGGGAGACTACTGGGTGGACAATCTTTTTCCACCCATAATATTCAGAGACTTTAGGATGTAAAGAGACATGAGGAGGAAAAGGGATGTCGGGGGCTTGTGGGGCTTGGAAAGGAGGCCTTTCAGGCCTAGGTCAAACTATTCCCTGCCCAATCCAATCAAAGAATCCTTCATGAAACATTTGTCCAAGATCTTCTGAATCAACGTTAAAATGTATAGAAAACCTGGGCCTTCTTGGGCCTCGGTTCCAGTTACCTCTACCTCTATTTCCTCATCCATGGATTCCCCGACTGAAAAATCTCATCATGCATATGTTAACAATTAACAAATAGTCTTTTTAAATAGCCATGCATGAAAAATCCTTAAAAATACAAAATAGATTTGGCTCAGAATGTATCGGACTCATGCAATCCAATCCATACAAATTGTTCTAACATTAATCAACGAGCAAGGGGGTGAAACAGTGTTATGGGAAACATGAGGGGTTTGTATTGGGAGAAAATATGATATAATGAAAGGGGAGAAGAAATGGTCACTGCTCAATGATAACAAAAATCAACTATAAATCAACCAAATAAAACCTCACTGCAATCCACTCAAGAAACTGTGACTTCATCCACTTAACACATAAATTATCCTAGCTGTAATCAACATTAGAACAGGGGGTGAACAAAATGAATATGGGATATGTGAGGGGGTTGTAATTAATGGAAAATGAGATAATGTGGGGGGGGAGTGGGGGGGGGGGACATTTATTGTTCATGAGATTAATCAAGAAATCCATAACATATTTTGCAATAAGAAAAATATGCATCAACCAACTATCAGATGAATGAGTAAAATCCCTGTGTATTTTCCTAATTTCACTGTCCATTAACATCCCACAGTCATTACAAAACAACAATAATTCACACAATTTGTAAGAGGTTCTATTTCCTTTATTCGCATGTTCTACACTTTATAATAGTTAACAACAACACTCATTCCCAATCCACAATTATTAACATCCATCGTTGTCATACATTCCCCAAATCCACATCTATATTTCAAAGTAGTGTTTCCAAAGATAACCATGAAGTCACTATTTCTATAATAGAGCTAATCAAGATCTATAATGATATTCGTTCCCATACATATATGCAGTAAAATAATCAAGACCAAAACCTTGCATGACATGTCTGAAATGACAATTTACTATACAACCAACAACCAACACTTTGACACAGGCTATGTAGGGGAAAAATGTCCAAGGAAATGTAACCATGCCACTGTAAAATACGACATCTCAATGTGCCTTAAAAGCCGATCCAAATACCCAACACGACTATCATCAACAGTGGTCGATTTCAATAAATAATAGCAGTCGATTTCAATAAACAACATGCTTAAAAAAAAACTCTGAGGGTATCACTGAGTATAAGAACCAACTATCCATACTACAAACAGAGCGCAACCAGCCAAACACCATGATACAACAGTTCGACTTATCACAACAAACACTAGTCATGTCAACAACTCAACTTATCATGCAAAGACTATGTATATTACTAAGTGGTTAGTTCGTTTAAGTAGCATCGTGATTTAACCAAGTTGTGCATACTCGGGCTATTCAACCAATTCAGGATGTTGTGGATATGTCTTTGATATCTACCCAATTCTATTATCATTCGGCCCTAGAGGGAACATAGTTATCATGCCTCATGTTTCATTTCAAAAACACTACACACAGAACGCGACCTATGTGAGAAACCCTAAGCATTTGTGACCGATGTCAACCATCAAACGAATCACCACAAGTGCCAACTAGTGACTGTACATCAACCAACAATTTTCCATTGTGGTAAAAAACCAATCAATCGAACAAGTTGTGGTATCTATACATAATGACGCATCTAATCGACATGGAAGAGGCCTTTCCATTTAAAAACAACTGAGTTTCCTTCATAACAGGTGAGCGACTTGCGAGCTTTAGAAACACAAACTGGCAATGTAAGGTTCATACTTTATCATAGAGGCAATCACAAAAAACAAAAACTACACGACCACCATATGACCAATGGGTGAGCCTGCATTCGAAGGCATATACCTTTACAATCAAGAACAACTTAAAAGGCTCGACAAACTCCCTATGCAGCTCCCGTCTGGAAGGTTAAGGGTTTTCATAGTAGCCGTCATAGGAGGAAAGGAACCAACTATAGTGAAACTTTGAAGTTGCAGGCGTACGCATAGGGAGGGCCGTGATGCTTGTGAATGAGAGGCAGTTTATTGACAGGGCCGAACAGGAAAACAAGGCTCTATTTAAACCCAAGAATCGTGAAGACAACCATCCAACCATGATTTAAGAACCCTTTAACCAAACACAATGGTAACCAAGAACTACCACCCAGGAAGACCACCAAATCCGATGAACTGAAAACAATTATAAGAAGAACCATTCATTTTTCATTCTAAACACAAAATTCCACATAGTTGTAGTACTTCAAGACAAACACAAACCCTAACAACTGAGAAAAAAATTATTTCGTAACCAGAGTGAAGTAAAGAATGGAAAAAAGAGACATACCTATTAATCGAAACCTTAAGACGAGAGGTGGCTAAGCGGTTTCACCCTGCCAAAAATTAGGAGCGCAATCCAACAACTAGATCAAACAATAGTCCGACTAGGGTGGCAGCCAACGGGAAGGGTAAAGGTGACATGCAGTAAATGCACGTTGCCTCCACCCATATCACATTTACTCCATGGTACATGCCAATGAGCCCTCATTAACACTGTTAATCAACCAATGCATCGATAATATCAACACTTTTAAACCATAACATAATCCAAGCCCACAATTCAACCATTTGCATCATTACCTTGCCAAATGTGCGACCCATGTCATAACTCAAATACATTTCTTGATTACTATACAATGGAATCATCACCAATAGCATAATTACCATAAAAATTTCAAATCCATTACTTCCATGAGCCACGAAGGCTTATAATATAAGCATATCAGCCACCGATTGCATCAACCAATGCATAACCATTGTATTATCTCCTTGCCAAAATGTGCCTCTAAAATTTCCACCATATGCATATAAAAATGTAACTTTAAAAATATTCCATAGCCATTTTCTTGTTAGTTAGGGCTTAACCACTATCAACAAGCATTTTCATGCACATGGTATCACAGAGCTAGGTCTCTTTTGAATTAGATATAGTATTTTTCTTTTCCTCAAAATGCCTTTCTGCAATTTTCACTAACATTTTGTTGTGTAGGTGTGAGAAGAAAAAATACCATAAATGAATAGTAGGTTGTAGTATCATGAAAGAAAAACATCCCAAAGCTTAACTAATGATAACCATATTCTCATCAATCGTGCAAACCCTTGTAGCTCATCATTATAAAAATGAATAGACCTGATCTTCAAAAGTTCAAGAGGGTCCCACCTACTAGCATTATTTAGTCTTATATAATAATAGGCTTGAGAAACACTTTGCGGGTGAAATTACGTTGACGTTTTCAATCATCAACACAATTGACAGGGTGAAATCATGATGATGTCAGCATGCTAACGTGGCATCAAGATAGGATGACATGTGTCGCTTAGCTTTGGAATTTTTGACTCCCAGTGGACATGTAAAAAGTGTCCATGTGTAATTAGTATGATGACATGACATCCATACGGTCCACATGGAACCACTAAAAGGGTGCGACGTGGCAGGCCATATAATGATGTGGCATCCAAGTGGCAGATCCATACATGTACAGCCAAGCTGACGTGGCATGACATGGAAGGTGATGTGTGGATTGTACGGTGTCTGGGAAAGTATTGTGGAAACTTTACAACACATGGACCAACCAATGATCAATACGTGGCACCTTTGAGAATCCCAAGGAGGGTTGCATATCATAATTTATTGGGATCAACAGGAATAAAACCCATGACCTCTAGGAGGAGAATATTCTAGAATATTCCAATGTCTTAACTATAACCTTCGACCATTGCACCAAATTCACCACTTGTTATAACCAACAAGGAATATTGTATTTAAGTTTCAAACAATGCATCCTGAGCATATAGGAGGGTCAAGTTCTTGACCTAGCCCTATATAAAACTAGCACCAGATCACTATACGAGACAATGGAATTGCATGCCAAGTTGGAGCGTGTGTGCATCGAAGTTTGTGCAAGAACTTGGATTGAGTTCATTTTGGTATCAATTTTCATGCCATAGAGTTCCTTGAGAGAAGTATAACACGTTTACACTCATTTCTCTCAGTTTTATGAGAGGAATCTGATGGTGATTTCAGTTTTGTGATATAGTGTTGTGTATGAAAGTGTTAGTTCCATTTGTCGTGTATGAAGGCCATAGTCTTGTTTCGTGTGCAAAATGGTGTATTTGAGCACATGTTTAGAACATAGTCGAGTTTATACTCATTTTCCTCAAAATTTATAGAGGAATTTAGTGGTAGCCTATGTTTCTAGGTTTGAGCAACATAATTAAAGGGTGTGTTCAAATTTTCCATTGTAAGTCATCATTGTATCAAGAATTTGATCATTAATAAAGTGGTCTCACTTTTTGTAAACAGACCCAGAGACATAGCAAAACATGGGTGAACTCTGTTATACAACTACATAATGAGATTTGTTAATTGTTGTCTCTATTTCTCTCTATTTTGGCATTCTTATTTCCACAAGTTATCTATTATTTAATGAATTTTATGGATAAATAAGCATTTTCACATGATATTTTACAAATAGTCAAGATGATCTTCATTTCCCGAATCTGGTTGAATGTTAATGTTTACTTAAGAACTAATTGACATCTAAGGATTTTCAGATCACTTGTTTTTTTATATTTGGAAATCAATCGAGATTGGTTATACAACCACATCAAATCCACCAACATATGTGGTTGGGAAGAAGTCTTTTGAGAACAATACAAAATCCATGAATGTTGTCTTGTGTGGTCCATTAGAATTCGATTTTGTCAAGAGGATGCATTGTAAATCAACAAAATAAATTTGGGAAAAGATTCAAAATATTTATGAAGGTGATGACAAGGTTAAGAAGGAAAAGCTTCTAACTCATAGAAGATATTTCAAGAGTCTGAAAATGAAAGACAAAGAAAATATTTCAGCCTATCCCCTTTGTGTGGATCAAATTGTCAACACCATCAAAGGACTTGGTGAAACGATTGAAGGACCGATGATTGTACAAAAGGTGTTAAGGTCACTCCACTTAATATTTGATGCCATAGTTTCTACCATTGAATAAATGAAGGATATTGATTCATTGACAATGGATGAAGTGCATGGGATCTTCACACCGTATGAAATGAGGACAGAGAAAGAAAAACCATCCAAGAGAGAAACAACCTTCAAAGCCTCAAAGAAGAAAAAGAATAGAGATCGCAAATCAAGCGATAGCTCTGAAAATGAATCAAATGCAAAGGAATACTATTTTGTGAGGAAACTCAAGAAAGGAACAAAAAAATGTAAAGGCAAGTTTCCCTTAAAATGCTTTAATTGTGGAAAAATAGAACATTTTGTTGCTAAGTGTCCATATGAAAAAAATGAAAATAGTGATGATGAAGAAGATCATAACATTAAAAAAGAGAGTGAACCTCATCAACACAAAAAGGGTAAGAATGAAAATAAGAATAAATTCCATAAGCAAAAGAAAAGTCTTTACTCCAAAGAGGAAAGTAGCTCATTTGAAGAGAGTGATTAAAGTATCTTCGATGTGAAAGAGAAGAAACTATTTCCATTTCCATAGAAACAAAAGTTGATGAAGACTAAGGGAAAGAAAAGACAGATTCAAAAGAGGGAAAAAATGTCAAAATAGATGGGGAAGTGGATCTTGAAGAAAAACTCACGTGTCCCCTAAGAAAAATAAATAATATTAGGAAAATAATTTGAAACAAAAGGAGCAACTGCAGAAATATGAAGAAGAGGATCGTCATTCAAAAACCAAAATGTCACAATCCTTTAAGAATTTTTTTTATTTTTATAAGTAAGAGGTTTTATATATAAGGGCCTTCAAAAACCAAACCATATTTACAAAAAGTTGATAACAACCGGATTGCAGTTACTGAACTGCCCCAAAAGGGAGAAACCAATTTAGCCAACCAGATAAGTTTAGGATCTAAGAACCTAACAGTCTTAAAGAAAACAAAGCTAAGCTGACTAAATTGTAGCTAAAAGGATAAACTGTTGAAAAAGAAAAAACCCTTGAGGGGTTATACACTTGGCAAGTGACCTGGCCAGGTGGCAAGAGAAACTGTGTGCCATGGCTCCTCCTCAACGGGTGTCCCTTTGTTTTCCAGCTGCATGTCATCTTCCACAGTGCACTCGTCCCTGTTGACAACTGGCAGAGCGTCTCCCGACGGAGTATGCCCATGCGGGCATGTGGCTGTCACCGCTTCCATGTTCTCAGGCTTAACCTACTGCGCAACGACCTCTGCTACACTCTGCATCCTAACATTCCCATCGTCACCTTCAGAGGAGGGCGCCTTCGCTGAAGCCGCGCCTACTGGGAAAGAGGGAGAGGCATCTTGGAAGGTAGATAGGAGTTGGAGGAGGTTCAAGATCCTGCCGTCCATAAGCTGCATTCCAAATTGGAGGTCCTCCATTCCCTGATGGAGTTCGAAGACCAAATCATAGAGGATGGTGGAACTCACTTTTAGCTGCATATCAGGCTTGGAGTCTGTAGACGCGGACTTGTTGTTCCTGGCAGCTCGAAGAGGAGGTGGCGCCCCCATGGGCGACTTTGAGGAACCAGTAATTAGTTTCGGGGAAGGATTGAGAGTTTTGTAGGTTAGAGGAGCAGCGAGGTGGTGCAACGAAGAGCCCGACAAGCTTTCAATTATGGCTAAGCACTCAAAGAGGGAGGCAGGCAAGGTGGAGGAAGTGATAGGTGCTAGCTCTGTGTTGACGGGAGAAATTGATCATCCGTCAACTGGAAGAGTGGATCCGGTCTAGGGTTGTCTAAATAACCCAAGCCGTTTAGGATAACCCACCCTGATGGGTTTAGCGGCTCTGTTGGCCGATCTAAGTCCTAGAAATACAAATGAAAACTAAACTAATAAACTAATCTAAAAAAAAAAAAAAAACAATAACTAAAACAAACTACTAAACAAATCTAAACTACATATATACAATATATTACCTAAATCATACAACTATAATTCTATAAAAGTAAATGTTTAATTATCAATAGAATCAACTTCAATTACAAATATACAATATTTACAAAATACAGATTTAAATTAAAACCTGCAAAAATCATTTATAATCTGTCCTAAGACAACGAAACCATGTTTTTGATCTTTTATAGTTTAATGAGAAAGAAACTGAATAAAAACTAACTAAACTAAGCAACTAAAATAATAACTCTAACTACAAATCTAAACTATACATATATCTATCTAAACTACTTATACTATACTAACAAATTAACTGTCAAATAACAAATAACACACTGACCTGAAGAAACGCTCCAGGTTTGTCCTGTATGCAATGATTGTCTTAGCTGATCAGAGGGAGGAAACCCGCACCAGATTCTCTGTAAGATTCCCGTAAACTAGAACCAGTTGTGCTCTTCAAATACAAATAACAGGACAAACAAGACATAAAAAATTACAACAACCTTATAATTTACAAATCATCGCAATCAGATAAATCCTTATGCAAAATTTGTACATAACAATTCAATTGATGATAAGATAAACCTATATTCATTAAACTGAAATAGAGTGATTGCTGTATTTTTAAATAATAAAAGAGAGCAGGTATGGATAACACATTAATCAAGCCACATCATCCTGCAATGGATTACGATAGCTAAAGTAGTCTATAATCAACTGCAAACTGATATGAATAGAACTTGAAACAAAAGTTTGATATATTGAAAGCGAAAGATGTTACAAAACATCAACTTTCATATCAGTTTGTATCATAAATCCACAGTCTGTTTCTCCCACAGTGAGGATCATGATTATTACAAAAAATAAAAAGTATTTAAAGACCTCCCACAGGGTAAAACATCCCTGTGGGAATTATCAAAACAATTTACAAAAATTTGGGAAAATATCCCAAGTTTCTGACTCAAACTAACCACCTAAGACAAAACCAAATCCAAAGTATCTCCTAAACTGCCACAACATGCCCAATTAATCATTGTAAATTCGTATGCACCTGAAAGAGGACAAGAATAGACAATATTAGAGGATATTGTATTGATAAAATTGACAAAAATCTAATTTTAAGACTAGCTACAGAATCTTGCGATTCTGTAGCTGGTCTAAATTGAACACATAATTACTTTAAAACCAATTCAAATCTTAACAGAATTATATTCAAACTAATAAACAAAAACTTAGTTGCTAATTGGAAACCAAACGAATCATTCAAATAAAAAACTGTTATGCTAATTTGAGAGAAAACGAGATTGTGATCAATCGAATGATAATAGAGATACATGTACTCTATTCAATTTGTTATCACCATTTTGGGTAAACAAAATTGCTTAGATAACTCGACAGTAATGAAATCATTTTCATAAACCAATTGAAATCGACACAAACTGTCACCGACTAAACAAATTTTCCATGCAATAGTTTATGTCGCCTTCTCCATTAACAAAATCGTTTTTGAATCCAAAAAGAAATCAACAGGATCGTTTTTCAAATTGATATAACTATATTAAACATATACAAACGATCATGCTAATCATGGCATGTAGCAATCAAGAACGAATCAAAACAGTTTGGGAGCGACAAAATCGTTATCCAAAATCATATCATTCAACACAGCCACACGATTTTTAGCAAATAGATCTTTTGCATAGGTCGAAAGTAATCAAAACCCAAATGAGAATGTTGATTCAATACGAAACAGAGTCGTTCCTGGTAAATCAAAGTCAACAGGGTTGTTTTGAGTCTATTAGGAACAAACGAAACCAATCGAAATCAAACCAAGTTGACAATCCTAAATCAGAGGAACAGAATGGATTCCAAAACAAAACAAACTGAATCAGAAACCAATCAATTTATTATACTAAGCTGGGCACGAAAAAATTGCATAACCAAATCATAGTTGTATTTGAATTAAGTAAAACGAATCTACTGTACAGGATCCACAACATAACCGTTTTTGATGATCAAACTATGAGAGAGTCATTTCAAATGTATTAAAATGAACAGAGCTAACTTGAAAGCAAAACTGAATCCTTTATATTAATTCAATCAAACTTACAAAGCAAAATTTATATCGAAATTCATACCTGGACAATTAGAAAACAACTCGGTCATGATAATTTGGAATTGACGAAGGTTGTTGCCGCTTCGACATTCCTGAAAACAATTGAGCTGGTGGTTTTTTGTTTCTTGTCGTTAGTCTGTAGCCTATCGTTCTACTTTACCAGCACTGTCACTTGTTCTTCTAATGCTTTGATCTTTGATTGCAACAGGGGGACGTCGACGTAATAACGCTCCAGCCAAGCATTACATTGGATACATGATGGTTGCTCGGGCTTTGATAACATAGGCGAGGGTTTGTTTAAGCCATCCAGGGTTTCATTGTGTAGCTTGATTCCTGGGTAGTTAGGATTTTTCTTTAGGCACGGGGGAAAATTAGATACATAGTCATAGGGTTGCTTGGAGCATAAGCCATGGGAATAGGGGTACTATTCAGCTAGGAAATGTTCGATATCAGAGTCTAAATCCTTGCTCAGCACTATGGGCTTTTGGTCGATGTTTGGCTTAGGTTTATTCCGAGCGAGTCTCGATATCAATCGAGCATTTTTCTTACCCTTGATGTCGACAGTGGGATTACCCTTGACTTTCTTACTCATAGGATTTTTGACAGCCTCAATCTTGTCTGTTATGATGTCGGGTAGGTCGATGTCAGGGAAAATCGAGGGTTTGGTAGGGGGTAGGAGGATATGAAATGGCACAGCAGGCCCGACCATAGTCTTGCTGACCACAACCTTATCGATTTGAACATACTCTAAATCAGCAAAGGCATTTCCAAATAGAAAGGCTTGCCAATTATTGCTATGAAGGTTTAAATGGTGGACGATGATGAGTCTAATCAAGCCGTGATGAAACAATTTGTTATCATCCTTCTCGCGTTCGAACCTCTTAGACATATTTTAAATACTACACAAGAAGTAATGCGGCATGTTCAAAGGATATCCCATGAAATTCATCAACAACCAGAGGTGATACAGAACAACCAAGCAATACTCACCTTCACAGGTCACAAATTGTTTAACCATTATCAAAATATCCTACCACCTGGGTTTGAGGGTAGAAATAGGCATACCTTTATCATAGGACACAACCTTTCGTGATACGAATAGCAAAGGCCACGACACCTCATCAACTTTGGAATTTTTAAACCATCGTTGGCCTGTGGTTGCTAGTCCCGTAGCCGAGCTTATGAATTTCTCATTTAGCTCGAGTTGAATGTCACCGATTTTAGCCCTGCACTCGTGAAAGGTGAGGGCGAATTGTTGGGAAACCGAATGGTTGAAACCATCGAACCTCTGTATGAACACCATCCAACCACTGTTTTCTAAATCCTTACGGGAATTATCGAATAGAAACAAAGCTTGGCTACCATTCGGCTCTATGCGAACCACCGATGCCATAGACAGGAGCACATGATGAGCAGGGTGCAGGGGCTAGGGTTCGAACAGAGTATACATAGGGGAATAATGTTCACAGGCTTACCCGAAAACACCAGGGGTGACCTAGGATAGGGGGAAAGCATTGATGACAGAACGTGCGAAGGTGGTGGAGCTATTTCAGTCCATGCAAAACAGTCATTTCCACAATACAAACGTCAATGCATACAACGTTTCAAAGCACTATGCATATGTGTTAAAAACTATGCCATTCAATCAACCAATGAATATATGGTAAGTGGACCAAACATTTGCGCGAGAAATAGTCATAGTTTCAAAACCAAAGCAATAAATCGAAATCACACCAAGGGTTTGATTATATGAACTATGTGTTGTATGAAACGATTTATACCAAGGGTCTTACCACAACAAAAATGTGTTTTCATGAAACCAATGTATCAAGGGAATCGATCAAAGAACATATAAATCAAATCATCGATGCATCACAAACTCGATCAAAAGAATATCCTCACAATCTTGTAAAACGAAGTCATATTAACAAATAAGAATGCTAAATGAATAAGGATCTTGGATTCTTGTCAACTGTATAATGATAAATAAATTGGAAATGCAATGAACATAGAGACAAGAGTGATTATAAAAATCCAGCGATGTTTTTAATATGACTTTAAAATCAAAGTTTTCACGCTTGCAGTCATGAAAACAAGAACAAGGGCAAGTGGGAAAACGCATATAAAACAATAGTGTCCTTTTATTCGAAGGTTGCGACTAAAATCAAAGTTTGCAAAACTCTGGTGTAGGCAGCTTATAAGGACGGTAGAAAAAAGAAAATTGGATGCCAACAATGGAGACACACTGGTAGAAATAGTTATCTCTGCCAAAAGAACAAATTCAGATTAGGATAATGAGAAAAATCCTAACTCAAAAACAACAACCAGAAAATCATATAAACATCATCATTAATCAAATATTCTAGCAGTGTTTAAAGGATGAAAACTGATAACAGTCTTAAGACAAGTGAGTCACGATATTAAAGATCAATACTGTTGACAGTGCCACTATTTCCAACAGGCGTCCATAGCCTCGACAAGGTTGCCATTTAACCCACTTTGATATCCGTATCCTGCCAAGAAGTTCCAGATTAGAATAAAGGATGCGTTAAGGTTAAGAGGTCTCTTATTTGCAAATTTTCATATACCCAACATTGCTTCGCTGCCAGTGGGCCTGTTCAGTACCCCGGTGAAGTTGTCTTGGAATCATGCATGCATTTACCCACTATCAGCAGACTTGTTCAGCATCCCGACGGGTTTACAAGCACTTCCCACAACTCTTTTATTGATTTATTTTGTTTTTTAAAAGACATATAGTCGAGCAGGGTGATGCTGAAAATTATGATATTTTAACAGTTTTTTACAGACCTCATCATAATTTTTTTTAGAACTGTCCTTTATTAACATCCAGAGATGTTTCATTTACAGAACCAACTTTCTAAGGCAGGGAGACATCTTCTGAGTCATTCCCTTAAGGAATAGGGACAGCGTAAAAATATAATAGATGATCATGACAGGATTCGCTCAGAGATCGAAATTAGTTAACTTCTTTCAAACAACAAAATTTTTGCCAACACAGATGTAAATTATACAATTGATGCTTATACAATTTTTAGCAGTCATTTCAGTGAAGGAATTTTCTGTTTTCTTTGTCCGAATAGTTCAGCATGCAGGTATGTGTAAAAACCAAAATTGTTAAGCATAAAGGAGAAATAAAAAACAAAACAACAAAAGAAAAGCAAACAGAAGAAAACATATGTACATAATATACAAGGGTTGTCATCAAGCGAAGTATCTTTTCAGGGCTTGGCCATTCACCAGATTGGTGTCAGGTTGCCCTCCTAGATTCTACAATCAGAAAGAGATGGGACCCAACTTCTCAGCAATTAAAAACGGTCCAAGCCATAAGTTTTGAAATTTCATGTGCTCTCCCTTTCCCTCATGTGGTTTGTCCCATTTTAGGACGAGATCACCTACTTCGAAGTTCCTATCAGAGGCAGAGTTAGAATCAAACCAGCTTTTGACTACTAGTTGATGTTGATCTAACTTATGTTTATCTTGGGCTCTTACCTCTTCTAGATTCATCAAAGCGTTAATTCGGTTTTCCAAAGGGGGACAGTCTTCTTCTTGTATTTTCTGCAATAGCTGAAGTGAAGGGAGAAGAATGTGTGGTGGAAAAATTGCTTCTCTGCCGTAAACGAGAAAGAAGGGAGAGTTACCTACAACATCTTTTGGTGTTATCCTATCAGCCCAAAGCGCGTTTAATAGTGCATTGCGCTAGTTTTTGTGATTTTCAACGACCGTTCTCTTGATGATTTTAATCAAGTTCTTATTTGTTGATTCTGTTAATCCATTGCCCTGAGGGTAATAACTAGCAGAATACTTCAATTTAATTCCTTTTTCCAAAGCAAACTCGCTCATCTCAAGAGATGAAAAGTAAGAAGCGTTATCAAATACTAAACGGTCAGGGATACCAAAACGAGTAATAATATTCGAATTTAGAAAGGCAATTACCTGACTGGTATTCATAGTTCTTAATGTGGTAGCTTCAAACCATCGGGTAAAGTAATATGTGGATGTTATGATAAACTTATGCTGTTGTGAGGATGGCGGGTTGATTGGACCTATGATATCAAGGCCCCACTGCTGGAAAGGAGAATCTACTGAAACGGGCTGCAAAGGAAAGGTTGGTTTCTGTAACCGCCATGATGCTTTCTGAAAAATAATACACTTACAACACAAGGCATGGGCGTCTCTAAAAAGCGTGGGCCAGTAATAACCAGCTCTCAAAACCTTATGGGTGGTAGTGTCGCCACCAAAATGACCACTAGCTTCTCCTGCATGCAACTCTAGTAAGACTTTTTCTGCTTCGTCTTTCTCAAGATAGCGCATCAGTACGCCATCAAAATTTTGACGAAACAAAATACCATTAACCAAATGAAAGGAGGCAAACTTTAATCTCAACGCTCTTCTTTTAGTGGGATTCAGGTGACGGGGAACTGACCCATGTTCAAGACATAATTTTATATCGTTATACCAAGGACTGACCGAGTTTTGTGTGCAACAGATTACATTTTGATCGTGTTGTCCTAGATTTTCCGTATTGTTTTCTTCTTGGTGTCCTGCTGCTGAATCAACAACTAACTTGCATAACCCTTGGCCTCTCACTATTTGTGCTGGGGTAATTTCTATGTCGTACTCTTGCAAGGAGGTAACCCAGTTAGCCCTCTTTTCACCTAGTTCTTTCTGCACTAACAGGTTCCTGACGGCTGGATAAGGGACAATAACTTTCATCCTGGATTTCAAAAGGTAACACAGGAAATGCTTGACTGCTTTGAAAATAGCGTAGGCTTGCTGATATACCACTAGGTAATTAAGTTCCGTGCCTTTGAAAGAAGAGCTCATAAAGGCAATGGGTACTTCATTGTTTTTGGCATTCTTTTGAGTTAGGACGACGACGTAGGAACAGTCAGAAGCAAAGGTGTAGAGCGTAAAGTCTTGGGAAAAGTCAGGGCTCATGAGAGAAGGAGCATCTATTATAGCCTTTTTTATTGCATTAAAAGATTGATTTTCTTAGGGTCCCCAATGATATTGGGCATCTTTCTTAATTAGGTTCTGCAGAGGTTTGACCATTTCAGAGAAGCTGGGGACAAATCTTCTCACAAAGTTAATCTGGCCTAAGAAAGACTGCATAGACTTTTTGGATGTAGGAGGGGGAAGTTTCGAGATGACTTGAGTCCTTTCGGGGTCGATAATCATCCCTTTGCTTGACACAATAAATCCTAAGAATTTACCCTGTTCTACTACAAAGATGGATTTTTTAGGATTCAAGGAAATGTCGTATTTACGACATCATTGTAGAACAGCTCGTAAATGAGCTAGATGATTGGTTTTGTTTTTAGAAAATATAGTAACATCATCTAAGTAAACTACAATGGACTGATAGATTAAGCCTTGGAAAGCGATGTCCATCGCTCTCTGGAAAGTGGCATTGACATTAATCAATCCAAAGGGAATTTTTCGATAAGCGTAGGTGCCCCATGGAGTGCGGAAGGTAGTTTTAAGTTGGTCTGGAGGAGACATCAGGACTTGGTTGTACCCTGAGAAACCGTCCAATAAGGATAGCCTCTCAGAACCAGATACCTGTTGAAGGATCTGTTCCATTTGTGGGACATGATAGTTGTCTTTATCAGACGCTCTGTTAAGGTTTCGGAAATCGACGCATAGTCGGATTTCCCCACTTTTCTTCTGGATAGGGACAAGGTTAGAAACCCATTGAGTGTGCCTAACTGGAAAAATTATCTTAGCATTTAGGAGCTTATTCAATTCTTTTTTGACAGTCGGTTCGAGCTTAGGGTGCATTTTTCTCAATTTTTGTTGAAAGGGTGAGGTTTGGGGTTTCATAGGAATGACATGTTGTATGATGTTAGGGTCGAAAGTTTTAAGGTCATCATACGTCCATGCAAAGACATCTTTAAATTCTTTAAACAACTTAATAAATGCATCTTTTTCTTGTTGAGAACACCCCAACCTTAGATTAATGCACTGTGGATTGTCATTAGTCCCTAAGTTTACTTTTTCATATGATAACGAGGAACTATTGGTTTTACAGTTGATCGATTTTTTGAATTTATCTTGAAGATCATAAAAATTCTCTAATATAACTACAAATTTAGGGATGGAATTTACCATGTCCGATGAAGATTCAGGAGTTCTCGGATCTGGTATTACCGTGAAATCGCGCAAATTGTCGTTGTGAGTGCATTCGTCGATTACCGCACCTTGAAAAGTTTCTTCCATGTGCAGGAAGCTAATAATTTGTCGATCGTCGTCGAAGACTCTCCAGTTCATGATGTTGTCGGGGACTGATGGTCTGAACAACAACTTGACGAAGAATGCATCCGGGGACAAGACTTCTGCAGGAAAGAGTTTGGAAGCTACGTTAGCTAATAGATCAGCTTCAGAGTTATTCAATCTAGGAATATAATTTATATTGAAAGCATAAAATTTATTCATTAAATTCCATACCTTGGATTGGTAGCTTTTAAGATGTGGAGAAAGACAGTGGATATAATCTCTTACCTATATAACCACGATTTCAGAATCACCAAAGACAGTCAAGTTTTGAATGTTCATATCTAAAGCTTTTCTGAGACCTTGCAATAAAGCCTCATATTTTGTGGTGTTATTAGTACATTCAAATTCTAACCTGCATGCAATCAACGTTTTGTTACCTGCTGGATTGATAATAATGCAGCCTGCACCAGCTCCTGCTTTGGACTTTGACCCGTCAAAATAAAGAGACCAAATTTGATTTTTATTGGGTACATGAAATCATTGTGTAGGAGTTGTTGGCTGCACATATGCTACAATCTCAGACTTCTGTTCTAGGTTGGTGACAGCTGAAGCCTCGACCATGAAATTGCCGAAAAAGGTGTCCATCCCTTGTATTTCGGGTGAATCAGCAGAAGGTGTAAATGGTTCGTTGGGATCGTTCAAATCCGTGACTGTGAACTTAAGGCAGCGTTCATGATTTACCTTGATCTTGTTAGGCTCGTCATTCTCTGGAAGCCACAGGTGAGACCAATCTGTCGCGAAATAGCCGTGTAGCTGCTCCGACCAGTCCCTGCTTAAAAACAGACCATACACTTCTGGAATATCCACAACAATAATATCAATGACTTGATGAACTTTGGGGTTAGACGATAATCTTATAAGCACATTCTTTAATTCGCCTATGACCTTAACATTAGTTCGATCAAGCTGGATGATTTTTAAAGTGGATGGTTCAACTTCAGCATTAATCTTATGATACACAGACCATGGCATCACATTAGATGACGCTCCTGAGTCTACCATACAATTGTGCACGTTTCTATTAAAGATTTCGAAAGTTAACAAAAATGGAGGTACATTTCTGCGAGTGCTAAGTGTGGTAGTTTGTGGATTTTTACTCACAGTTTCTAAAGCTACTTTATCTACATTATTGACATTATTTACAGGAAGGCTTCCTTTATCATGAGGATCATGATTATTCTTAGTGGAAGTCTTCTGAAGAACTTTGTTCTGAACAACCTTGTTTGAATTACCATTTTTACCATTCTCTGTGATATTTTGTAACATTTTTTGTAACAAAGATGGAAATTTTAGTAACTCATAAACAAAAATGTTAGGCCTTAACTTTTTAAGATCTTCAACTACATCATAATCTAATTTGGGGTTCACATGACTCTATTTAGTTTCAGCTGGTTTAGATTTCTTTGGGGGAAAAGTCGTAGTGTTCTCGGTAAAAGGTTTGCTTGCTGTCTTACTCCTAGTGTTGTAAGGATGAATTTTCTCGAAGTTAGCTTGAAAGATGCTATCCAAGAAGTGTCCAAAAATGTTTGGAGAAGACTCTTCTTCTTGAACTGTCTCTTATTCAACAACCTCCTCAGGAATCTCAGGAGGCACCAAGTTGTCCTGGGCTTCTAGAATCATTTGAAGGGCGTATTGCAGACTTTCTAGATTAAGGCCCTTAGTGGTTGGATTAGGTCGGTTGGTGGGAAAAGGTTTTCGGAACGGGGGCTTGTAAGGACCTTTGCTCGATGAAGCTTCTTCGGCCATCCTTTTCAAATCTATAACTTGATTTGACAGTTTTTGAACGACTTTAGTTAAGTTTTCTAAATCAGAGCTTTCAGGTTGTGTTTTACTTTGAGTAGGTCTAGGGAGGATTTCAATCTTCTTTTTGGAAGATGAACTTGTCTTTGTTTCATTGCTAGCAGTGTATTTTAGACTAAGTATGTCCTTTTCAATCTGGCTGGCCTCCTCGAAGGCTTCTAACAACGTGGCTTTCTTAGATCGTTTAACCCAAATAGCTATACTTTGATGCAAAGCTTTAGAATAGTATGCTATTATAAGATTCTCGGCAGGCATGGAATCCATAGGGATTCGATTTTTAAGTGTTAAGAATATTTGATTAAATTATTTAACTTTCTCTTTTGGGTTCATTCTTAATTTGGAAAGCTCGATGACTAGGACTTCTGGAGGCTTACCGTCTCTGAACTTTTCCAAAAAGCAAGACTCAAACTTTTCCCAAGACACGATGGTATGGGGTTGTTGGGCAAAGTACCATGTAGAGGCATTGCCCTCGAAAGTATATAGGAACAACCTACAGACTACATCTTCATGCTCAACATTGCGGAGTCTTATGGCTAACATAAACTTTTTAATGTGATCTTCAGCGATCTGTTTTGACTCAGGGTCAAACTTGGGAAGCCATTTCTTCGGATGTTTAGGTAAGGGATGTTGAGCTCCAGGTACAACTATAGCATCCTGGTCGAGCCAAGGTCTAGCAGGATTGTTCTGGTTGGCCATTGGCGTAGTGGGTGTGGAAGGTTGAGAAGGGGAACTGCCTTCGTCAGAAGAGTCTTCTCTTGAAGAAGAAGGGGATTATGGAGGTGGTGAGGGAGGTATCCCAGTTCCTCCTGCAGCAGGAGTGAGGATTGGATCTATAGGATTCACAGTGAGGTTAGTGCCTCCGAGTTGCTCTCTGATATCAGAGAAATCTAAAGGTTGGTCCAAAGGTCGATTTGGTTGCCTCAAACAGGCTAAGGCACTATGTGTTCTTATGAGATATTGGCAGACAATCTCTTGTATGTCACCACCTGTAGGATTTGGGGTCGCTGGCTCAGCTGTGATCTGTGGATCATGGGTTGATGTGGTTTCTGTTTGAGGGGGGATGTTATCGTTCAAATGACTTCTTGTCACTATAGGTGAGCGATTAGGTGGTGGAGGAGTCTTACGACCACCTCGTGCCATTAATTAATTTCAGGCCCTCCTTCTAGCGCCATTTGTTGACGGGCGAAATTGACCGTCCGTCAAATGGAAGAGTGGATCTGGTCCGGGGTTGTCTAAATAACCCAAGACGTTTGGGATAACCCACCCTAACGGGTTTAGCGGCTCCATTGGCCGATCTAAGTCCAAGAAAAACAAATGAAAACTAAACTAATAAACTAATCTAAATAAAAAAAAAAACAATAACTAAAACAAACTAATAAACAAATCTAAACTACATATATACAATATATTACCTAAATCATACAACTATAATTCTATAAAAGTAAATGTTTAATTATCAATAGAATCATCTTCAATTACAAATATACAATATTTACAAAATACAAATTTAAATTAAAACCTGCAAAAATCATTTATAATTTGTCCTAAGATAGCGAAACCATGTTTTTGATCTTTTATAGTTTAATGAGAAAGAAAATGAATAAAAACTAACTAAACTAAGAAACTAAAATAATAAATCTAACTACAAATCTAAACTATACATATATCTATCTAAACTACTTATACTATACTAACAAAATAACTGTCAAATAACAAATAACACACTGACTTGAAGAAACGCTCCAGGTTTGTCCTGTATGCAATGATTGTCTTAGCTGATCGGAGGGAGGAATCCCGCACCAGATTCTTTGTAATCTTCCCATAAACTAGAAGCAGTTGTTCTCTTCAAATACAAATAACATGACAAACAAGACATAAAAAATTACAACAACCTTATAATTTACAAATCATCGCAATCAGATAAATCCTTATGCAAAATTTGTACATAACAATTCAATTGATGATAAGATAAACCTGTATTCATTAAACTGAAATAGAGTGATTGCTGTATTTTTAAATAATAAAAGAGATTAGGTATGGATAACACATTAATCAAGCCACATCATCCTGCAATGGATTACGATAGCTAAAGTAGTCTATAATCAACTGCAAACTGATATGAATAGAACTTGACACAAAAGTTTGATATATTGAAAGCGAAAGTTGTTGCAAAACATCAACTTTCATCTCAGTCTGTATCATAAATCCATAGTCTGGTTCTCCCACAGTGAGGATCATGATTATTACAAAAAATAACAAGTATTTAAAGACCTCCCATAGGGTAAAACATCCCTGTGGGAATTATCAAAACAGTTTACAAAAATCTGGGAAAATATCCCAAGTTTCTGACTCAAACTAACCACCTAAGACAAAACCAAATCCAAAGTATCTCCTAAACTGCCACAACATGCCCAATTAATCATTGTAAATTCGTATGCACCTGAAAGGGGACAAGAATAGACAATATTAGAGGATATTTTATTGATAAAATTGACAAAAATCTAATTTTAAGACTAGCTACAGAATCTTGCGATTATGTAGCTGGTCTAAATTGAACACAAAATTACTTTAAAACCAATTCAAATCTTAACAGAATTATATTCAAACTAATAAACAAAAACTTAGTTGCTAATTGGAAACCAAACGAATCATTCAAATAAAAAACTGTTATGCTAATTTGAGAGCAAACAAGATTGTGATAAATCGAATGATAATAGAGATACATGTACTCTATTCAATTTGTTATCACCATTTTGGGTAAACAAAATTGCTTAGATAACTCGATAGTAATGAAATCATTTTCATAAACCAATTGAAATCGACACAAACTGTAACCAGCTAAACAAATTTTCCATGCAATAGTTTATGTTACCTTCTCCATTAACAAAATCGTTTTCGAAACCAAAAAGAAATCAACAGGATCATTTTTCAAATTGATATAACTATATTAAACATATACAAACGATCATGCTAATCGTGGCATGCAACAATCAAGAATGAATCGAAACAGTTTGGGAGCGACAAAATCGTTATGCAAAATCATATCATTCAACACAACCACACGATTTTTAGCAAATAGATCTTTTGCACAGGTCGAAAGTAATCAAAACCCAAACAAGAATGTTGATTCAATACGAAACAGAGTTGTTCCTGGTAAATCGAAGTCAACATGGTTGTTTTGAGTCTATTAGGAACAAACGAAACCAATCGAAATCAAACCAAAACGACAATCCTAAATCAGACGAATAGAATGGATTCCAAAACAAAACAAATCGAATAAAAAACCAATCAATTGCTTATACTAAGATGGGCATGACAAAATCACATAACCAAATCATAGCTGTATATGAATTAAGTAAAATGAATCTACTGTACAGGATCCACAACATAACCATTTTTGATGATCAAACTATGACAGAGTCATTTCAAATGTATTAAAACGAATAGAGCTAACTTGAAAGAAAAACCGAATCCTTTATATTAATTCAATCAAACTTACAAAGAAAAATTTATATCGAAATTCATACCTGGTCAATCAGAAAACAACTCGGTCATGATAATTTGGAATTGACGAAGGCTGTTGCCGCTTTGACATTCCTGAAAACAATCGAGCCGGTGGTTTTTTGTTTCTTGTCATTAGTCCGTAGCCTATCGTTCTCCTTTACCAACATTATCACCTGTTCTTCTAATGCTTTGATCTTTGATTGCAATAGGGGGATGTCGGCGTAATAACGCTCTAGCCAAGCGTTACATTGGATATATGATGGTTGCTCGGTCTTTGATAACACAGGCGAGGGTTTGTTTAAGCCATCTGGGGTTTCATTGTGTAGCTTGATTCCTGGGTAGTTAGGATTGTTCTTTAGGCATAGGGGAAAATTAGATACATAGTCATAGGGTTGCTTGGAGCATAAGCCATGGGAATAGGGGTACTCTTTGGCTAGTAAACGCTCGATATCGGAGTCCGAATCCTCGCTCAACACTATGAGCTTTTGGTTGATGTTTGTCTTAGGTTTATTTCGGGTGAGTCTCGATATCAATCGAGCATTTTTATTACCCTTGCTGTCGACAGTGGGATTACCCTTGACTTTCTTACTCACATGCTTCTTGACAGCCTCAATCTTGTCTGTTATGATGTCGGGTAGGTCGATGTCAGGGAAAACCGAGGTTTTGGCAGGGGCTAGGAGGATATGAAATGGCACGGCAGGCCTGACCACAGTCATGCTGACCACAACCTTATCGATTTGAACAGACTCTGAATCAACAAAGCCATTTCGAGATAGAAAGGCTTGCCAATTATCGTCGTGAAGGTTTAAATGGTGGACGATGATGATTCTAATCAAGCCATGATGAAACAAGTTGTTATCATCCTTCTCGCGTTCGAACCTCTTAGACATATTGTAAATACTATGCAAGAATTAATGCGGCATGTTCAAAGGATAACCCATGAAATTCATCAACAACCGGAGGTGATACAGAAAAACCAAGCCATACCGACCTTCACAGGTCACAAATTGTTTAACCATTATCAAAAGATCGTGCCACCTGGGTTTGAGGGTAGAAATAGGCATACCTTTATCACAGGACACAACCTTTCGTGATACGAATAGAAAAGGCCATGACACCTCATCAACTTTGGAATTTTTAAACCATCGCTGGCCTGTGGCTGCTAGTCCCGTAGCCGAGCTTATGAATTTCTCATTCATCTCGAGCTGAATGTCATTGATTTTAGCCTTGCACCTGTCAAAGGTGAGGGCAAATTGCTGGGAAACTGAATGGTTGAAACCCTCAAACCTCTGTATGAACACCAGCCAACCACTGTTTTCTAAATCCTTACGGGCATTATCGAATAGCAACAAAGCTTGGCTACCATTCGACTCTATGCGAACCACCAGTGCCATAGACAGGAGCACACAGTGAGAAGGGTGTAGGGGCTAGGGTTCGAACAGAGTATACGTAGGGGAAAAATGTTCACGGGCTTACCCGAAAACACCAGGGGTGACCTAGGATAGGGGGAAAACATTTATGAAAGAACGTGCGAAGGTGGTGGAGCTATTTTGGCCCATGAAAAATAGTCATTTCCACAGTACAAACGCCTACGCATAAAACATTTCAAATCACTATGAATATGTGTTAAAAACTATGCCATTCAATCAACCAATGAATATATGGTAAGTGTACTAAACATTTGCATGAGAAATAGTCATAGTTTCAAAACCAAAGCAATAAATCGAAATCACACCAAGGGTTTGATTATATGAACTATGTGTTGTATGAAACGATTTATACCAAGGGTCTTACCATAACACAAATGTGTTTTCATGAAACCAATGTATCAAGGGAATCAATCAAAGAACATATAAATCAAATCACCGATGCATCACAAACTCGATCAAAAGAATATCCTCACAATCTTGTAAAACGAAGTCATATTAACAAATAAGAATGCCAAATGAATAATGATCTTGGAGTCTTTTCAAGTGTATAACGATAAATAAATTGGAAACTCAATGAACATAGAGACAAGAGTGATTATAACAATCCAATGACGTTCTTAATATGACTTTGAAATCAAAGTTTTCACGCTTGCAGTCGTGAAAACAAGAACAAGGGAAAGTGGGAAAATGCATATAAAACAATAGTGTCATTTTATTCGAAGGTTGCGACTAAAATCAAAGTTTGCAAAACTCTGGTGTAGGCAGCTTATAAGGACAGTAGAAAAAAACGAATTGGCTGCCAACACTCCGGTAGCAGGAGCGGCGAGGAGAGTGTTGAGGGTGAACTAGGGGGAGAGACTGATGCACGGGGCTGAGGAGGATGCCAGGGAGAGCCCCTTCACGATCGTCCTCACTGACACGGAATGGATTGAAGATGGAGATGTATTTGATGTTCCAGGCAAAAGTGGAGAGCCTGGAGAAGGCTAGGACCTATGGGCACCATGAAAGTGCAAGCATAACCAGTCCAGGGCTGCAGAAGAGTATGGGAGTTGGTCCTCGAGAGAGGGAGAGGAACATAAGAAGATGGAGGAGCCATAGAGAAAAGTGTAATGGAGGTTGGGTGAAACAGAGTTAATGCTACTGCAAACGACGTGCAATCCAGTTAATGCAAGGTAGAGTCGACGGTGGTCGACACAAGCTGGTCACATGGTTCTCAGCCTTGCTGGCTTGTCCACTCTCCCTCTGCGCGCCATGTGGTCGACACTAACACCCCATCCGGGGTTTAAGAAAAAAAATATTATTATGAACCTAAAGGTTCAATTAGAATAGACAAGAAGGATGGAAGAAGTGGTGAGAATCCAACTGAAGGAAAAGGAATAAAACTGTGAAAATATGGAATCTAAAATTGTTTCCTTAATAAAGAAACTAGAGAAAACAAATATTAAGTTGAATAGAAGCTTCAAGTTTGAAAAGGGTATTGAAACCTTAGATAATATCATCAATTGTCAAAGGTATCCATTCATTAAGATTGGGCTTGGCTATGATAATAGTCATATGACCACCAAAGAATATTCAAAAGATATAGAGCCATCAAAGAAAGTAAATGAAGGAAAATCTAAAAGTTATGTTGATGGACTCAAAAGCTCCATCAATGAGGAAGACAACATGAAGAAATAAAATGATGTTCTGCAAAACATTGGCATTCCTTACAAGGACAAAAAGTATGAATTTGTAATATATTTTCCACCAAGGTGGTTTATCCAGGTGGATATCGGTGGCCACCCACCTTTTCCGACTGGCTCAAAACAGTTTTCTGGCAATTTTGGCAATTTACTATTTTTAGCAGGTTTTAACTTTCGGGGCCATTTTGAGGGCCTAAATGAAGGTTTTTTTAGATCGAGGTTCTCAATTATAGACAAAGGAATGATTTATCCCCCAAAATGAATCTCCTCGATGATACCTTTCCAACGAGCTATCACACGCCTAAAACAGAGATCGTATGCAAAAGTTACAACCCCGGGAAGTTGATGTACTAACTTACCCAAACGGGGCCCACATGACTTTTGGCACTTCCTCTCCTAGGGTTAGGTTTTTGGATTTCTATGACTTTTGGCATTATTGTCTATTGTAAAAAGGCCTCTAGAGCCTCATTGTAATCATCTTCTCATGGATGCGAGTAGCAGCCACATCTCTTCTCAGAGATAAGCTACCAGCGCCCTAACTAGTTTATTTCCATTCTGTCTGTAAGCATATTTCAGTCATTTGTTATTAATGAAATGAAGTCTTATTTCCGCTGCATCTCTGCATTTATGTGTATTTATGTATTTCATTGTGTTCCTACATAAATCTGGATCAGTGGTATCA
>ML781428.1:424785-442938 GCA_009831015.1 Picea engelmannii | reverse complement strand
TTTCTTCCCATAGAAAAGTGTTACTTGAAATGATATTTTCAAATTTTCCTTCTGTCTTCAACGATTAACCTTTTCTATTGGGGAAATTGTTGGTTATGATTCATGTGCTCCATTCAAGTAACCTGAAATGAACTATGACTTCCATAACCTATGTTAGGGATGACTATCGAATGTCCCTCTATCCTTGAGATTGAGAAAATGGTACCGAGGAGGAACATTTCTTATTTCACGCGATGGTGAGTATCTTCTCCTGACGTCTGCATCTAAGATGGCTAGCCAACTTCTCCCTTTTGGATATCTAGATCGGGTGGGTCACCATCTACAACATTTTTCATCGACATATTCTATTTTTATAAACTTTACTTCTTGTAGGATGGTTTCTATTTGTTCCCTTAGCTTTGATATATAGGGTCTTGTTTCATGATTCTTAAGGTAGATGATATGATAGCCTGACTCTTCTCATGTATCTTAATATTCAAGGATCTCAAATTTACATGGATATGTGTGTGTGATGATGGTTCTTATCCTTTATTGATGGAGTGAATACCGATGGTATGAAATCAACTGTTGTGTTTTATGCTTAAACAATATTCACTGTATTGATGAGAGATATTCCCACATACTATCGTTTGTCCTAGCCAACCATATGTAAATCATGAGAAATATTGTGCATTGTTATGATTATGTAGTAGCCAACTGTTTCTTGGTAATGGTGTTGACATTGATTATTTGTTCGTGTGAAGAGACCTTTCTGTCACCGATGACAGTCAAAATATATGTCCATGTCTTCTTCTGGTCTTATGATGATTTGATTAATATTTGGTCTTTTGAATATATGCTTGTATTGATGATGGTTTGATCAAGTCCTACTGGTGTTCCCCCCTTCCACTAAGATTTCACCATCAAGGTTGTAGCTTATTGTGTATGATATTTCTTTAGTCATACCCTATTGACTAATTTCTTAAAGGGTTTCCCTTGGAGTGTTTTTAGTTGTACTACTCTTGATGGTCGGATGTATTTGACCACATATATCCCTAGCCATCAAATTTATAGACTTATTGGATTTTATTTTACTTGAATTTCATATAGGAGTACCACATCCTCATCATTAATATCCTTTTTCTTGAGATTTCGATCATGCCAGGATTTTTTCTGGTTCTTTTGGGTTTCTTGGTGTTGTTGTGCCAACATTCTTTCCTCTTCTAATTCATTTAGTTGGTAGAAATGTTGCCTTGTATTACTTATATGGTCAAATTCCAACACTGATGTTATCCGGCCTACATTGGCGTAGAAGTGAAGTGGTATGATGACTTCCTTACCATATACTAACTTGAAAGATGTTTGTCCTTCCGATCTTTTGTACGTTGTTCTATAGTCCCATAGTATTGTTAGAATTTTGTCATCCTAGTCATCTCTCTCGAGTCCACACACTTTTGTTAAACCTTTGTGTAAAGTCTTGTTAAAAGATTCGATGGATCCATTGTCTTGTGGATGATATGCAATTGTATTTTTTTGGTCAATCATACATTTCTTAAGAAGTACTTCGATTGTACTGTTGATAAAGTGTATGCCTTAGTCACTGATTATTGTTACAGGGAAGCCAAAACAAGTTACTATATTTTCGTCGATAAATTTCATGGCTACTTCCTTTGTACAATTATCGACTGGTTCTACTTCAACCCATTTCATTAAGTATTCAATGACTATAATGATATATCCCCCCCCCCCTGTCCTTTTATCTCTTTTCAAGAAAGGTCCGACAAAATCAATAGCCCATATTTCAAATGGTAAATTGGGATTTATGGAATGTAAGGGCATCTTGTTTTTCCATAATGGTTGGCCTATCCTTCGGCACTTATCGCATTTATTTATTTTCTCCTGCATTTTTTTTAACATTTACCACCAAAGACCATCTTGAAAAAATTTCCTGGATATCGTATCGGCCTGGAAGTGACCTCCTACTGGGCCTACATGCGACTCGATAATGATATATTCCCTTTCATGCTCTAATGAACATCTCCTAAAAATATTGTCGAACCCTAGATTTTAGAGGTAATCATTCATTAGGGTGAATGGTGCAGATTTCATAACTAGAATTTTCCATTTATTAGTTGGGAGATCATCATGTGCTTTCCTTATTTTAAGAAAATTACAATTTCTTCTAGTTCTTTAGGGACTACTTCTACTTTGAATAAGTTTGCATATGGGAAATCATATTCTATTCTAGTCAGATCTTCATTTTCTCCAGTCGGGATAGGTTATGCGACTCGACGTTTTTATTCCCTAGTCAGACTATCACTTCAAAGTCAAATTCTTGAAACCGTAGTAGGCATAGACACATTTTCCCTTTGTACAATGGTTTGTTTACTAGAAATTTCAATGCATAGTTATATGTGAAGAATATAAATGGGTTTTCTAATAAGTAGTGTCTAATTTTTTATAGGGAAAAATCATTGCTAGGGCTTCGCGTTCCGTTGTTGAATAATTTATTTCTTCCTTGTTTAACTTTTGATTGGCATATGCAATTGGGTGGTCGATCAGGTCATCATATGGCTGGGCTAAAACTGATCCGAAAACGACATTGGATGCATCGAAATGAATGTGGAATTTATTCAACTAGTCCTAGAATATTAATGTAGGTGCTTCTACCAAGTTTCTTTTTGATAGTTCAAAATATTTGTTGCATTCCTAGCTCCAATAAAATTCATCTTCTTTCTTTAGTAACTCATCAATTGGAAAAGTAATGTGAGAATAGTGATGAATAAACTTTCGATAGTATCCTGTGTGCCCAAGGAAGATTTTGATTTTCTTTCGGTTCACTAGTGGGTTTAATTCAAGAATTAATTTGATCTTATCCATGTTGACTTTAATCCCATCTTTGCATATGATATGGCCCAACAATATACCAATTGGTGTGGCAAAAATACATTTTTTAATATTTAAAGATAAATTTATTTTCTTGCATATTTCCAACATCATTCTTAGCCATTGTATATGATCTTTTAGGAGGCTATAGATGGTCTAGTCATCAAAGTATACTACCATTTTTTTTATATATATACTCTTGAAATTCCTTAACCACTATTCTGGAAAAGATTGTCGGGGAATTTTTTAAACCTAAGGTTATTACTCTCTATGAAAAAGAGCCAAACTTGGAGACAAATGTAGTTTTTTCTTGATCCTCTTTTTATATCGGTACCTGATTGTATCCAGAGAATCCATTAGTGAATGATTAGCATTCATGACCTGCAACTTCATTGATGATTACGTCGACAAAATGTGTTGGTAATGTGTCAGTCACTGTGAGTTTGTTTAATTATTGAAATTTGACAAATGTTCTTAGATTTTTTGGGTCGTGCTTCTTAAGTTGCACGACCATTGGAATTGCCCATTCCGACTTGTCGATTGGGTATATGATATTAGCAGTTAACATTTATTTGATTTCGTTTTGAATGATGGGTTTGTATTTGTGCACCAATTTATATGGCCATTTCTTGATGTGTTTGGCTCTAGGGAGGAGTTCGGTATTTATTTTTCCCATATCTTGTACTAGTCCTTTGAGGTATTTATAGTCACGTACAAAGACGTCTTGATATTATTTTAGTAGATCAATTTTGTCCATGGTTTTCTTATCATACCAATAGTCACCTTCTTTGGCCATTTTTTGTTGCCCATCTATAGAGATGTCAAATTATTTGGTCTTTATTTCCACATCCATCTAGTCAGGGAATTTCACCTTGTTTAACTGGCATTCTCCTTCTATGAATTGATATTAACTTGAAGGGAAATTAGGTTTTTCTGTGTGTTCTTGCTCCTCTATTTCTTCATTGGTCACGGAGTAGATTGTTTTTACAAAATTTTGTACTCTTGGGTGGTGCTTTTTCCATCGAAAGATTTGTCTTGGAAAACTTATGTTTTCCATTTCTACTTGTTGAGCTATTACATTCTATATAATGTGTGTCGATACCAAATTACAAGTCGAAGTCAATCCCTCATCGACTTTGGATTTTCCTTTTTCTTGAATTTTCTCGGAGCTTGGTTTTCCCAAGAAATTTTTGATTTCTCTAGATGCCTCTTGCAGGAGTTTCTCTTTAGGATTAAATTCAAAATATTTAAGGAATTTGTTTTTTATTTTGTTCCATTCAAAAGTATGATCTGATGCTTATTCAATATTATACCACTTGTCAGGTATATCATCTAATGTATTTGAGAACATGTGTGGCCATACTCTTTCGTCTCGATAGCCTTCTTTTTTCTATTCTTGCTCGCACTCCTTGTGGATGTTTATGCACTCCTTGCACATAAAAGTTCTCACTATCTCTTCTGATCTTATGAGTTGAAACAGACTCGGTCATGCACTCCTTGTAGACACTATTCACTCCTTGCACTTGCTCAAAGAAGAGAAACAATTGAAAGTTATTCACTCTTCACAGTGATTCATATGTTCAACCCTGCAAATGCATTCATAGATACAAGAACAAGAAATAACAAAGGATTGAGAATAAACATAAGTGTACCATTCACTCATTCAGATAGACACAACAACAACACACATTTGGGACAATGTTCCTCTGCTATATTCATTCAACTAAAACTTACATACATTCATACAATATTTCTCTGTATCTCCCAAATCTTGACTACAATGGAAATCTACACCTTATATTCAACATCCTCTTCTCGACAACAATACAAAGCTTTATACCAAGAGACTCTTTGAGTCTTTCCCTCCAACTACTCTACACTACCCTATTGAGAATAAAGGCTTTCAACTACTTAACATTTATTACAATAAATATTGATTTAGACCGATAAGAGCGGATGCTCCAGATCTGTACTTTGATCCTTCACATTAAAGAAAAATGCACCCCCCCATCTATATTACACGATGGTTCAGCCTCCGATCATTAAAATTTTCATAAATCAAAATCTTTGTGAGATATTACATTAATACGTCATCTTTGAATTTCAAAATATTTTAAAATATGCGCTAGTGCACCCAACTGTCTCCCGCTTGTTCTTTGTTGGCGATGCTCCTACATAATATATGAATTTTGGCCTATTTATAATGGATATATGAATAGTATTTCTCCCTCAATATTAGGTTTGACATTGTAATTTTGTTCATGCATCACTTGATATAATCTACGTGCTTCCTGGGCCTTGTCCCATGTCTTGAACCATGTTTTTCCTTCTTTTGGGTTTAGGGGGATTATAATTTTTCCTCAACTTCCTTTTATATTGTTCCAGTCTCTTTCTAAATATATCGTGGCTTTCATGTTTCGACCCAAGGGTCTTCCTACTAGCGCAAAATAAGCGGGAATGCCTTCGACCAAGTTTATGACTTCAAAGTTGACTCTTGTTGGAATTCCCATTATAGAAGTGATGATACTTTTGAGAGTGCCAATTGGTTCGATGAATCTTTGGTCTAATAGTTTTAAGTAGTTCATTGTCAATTGTAGCAAGGATCTTCCGAGTTGGACCTATTGGAATAATAAGAGGGGAAGTGAATCAATATTAAGTCATTTTTACCACTTTTAACTAGAATATGTTGCATCAATTCATCCACAATTATCACTTATGATTTCATTTAACATTTCATGAACATATAACCATAAACAATACCATTCAACAATATATCACATCATGCACAGTGCACAAGATATTTTTACGTGGAAAACAAAATGGGTGAAAATCATGAAATACTTTCTTATATATATCAAATATTGCATTCATAAGAAGCACCAACTTCCAAATTCTCCAGCACCAAATGGAAGGGGGATCCAACCCCCTATTTACAGGATCCAATCCGGAGGAGGATACAACTCCCTAAATTCTCTAGCTCCAAATGGAAGGAGGCTCAAACCCCCTAATTTATAGGCTCCAACCTAAAGGAAGCTCCAACTCCATGTATTCTTTGGAACCAAACAGAAGGAGGATATGACCCCCTTTCCTTTCCCCATTCTTTCTCCTAGAAATATAAGTGTAGACTCAACCTTTCACTACCACTAATACTATTAATCAAACTGCCACTATCACTATCATTATATTTGTCACTGCCACTGTTACTGTATGTCACTGTCATTGTCTCTGTATTTTTCACTATCATTATATTTGTATTTGTCACTGGAATTGTCTTTGTATCTATAATTTTTACTGATACATCATCATCATCAACCCGATCCACTCACATATATCATATAGCAACATCAAAACATATCCCAACATCAAGTATCCAAACCATGTGCCAAAATATACCTCAAACATGTACCATATCCTCTACGATCCATGCGCCATAAGAAATGCCTCAAGAATATGACATCCAAAAACATATACCAAGTGCATGCCTCAATTATATGCCAATATCACACAAATGTGCCTCTAATGATGAACCATGACATCCAAAAACCAAGTACCAAGGATATGTCTCAAGCATGTATCAATATCACCATGACATGAACCTCAACCATATGAAACCATCTACCAAAAAGGACTCCAAGACATGCCTTAAGCATGTGTCAAACTATCCATGATACAAACCTAAAAAACACATAGAAAAATACCTTAACTCATGATGAAAACCTGATGCATATCATCGCAAACCAACAATCCAACCTAGTCCATATTATATTTAGCAAACAAAAGCTAAAAAATTCATCAAATTTTCCTCAGCTTCACTGGATAGAGACCAATCATCTGATAGGGCCTCATGGGACGAGTGTCATAAAACTCGCGAGGGTGCCTTGCATGACACCTATATCTTGACCCATGGGGTTCAGCTAAATTAGGTTTTATATAAACCATTTTCTCTATGCAACTCTAAGACTTACGCACTCCTTTCTTCCTTGATTCACTTCCTTAGATTAAGTATGAAAAGATCACTTGAGAGATAGATATTCAATAAAATTGTGTGTGAAAATAAGAGGCTTCTTGAAGTGTATGTATACTTTTCAAAGTGACTTCTTTCCTTAACTTTAGGTCCGACCTGAACTTTCTTGTTATAACCATTTTACCCTTTAATTAATAACTTGTAAATTCTTGTTGCAACCGTTTAGGGAATTCTTAACCAGTCTTTGGGGATTTCAACTTCATGAGGGAATAAATCCTCAAATATGAGGAAACACATGGAATACAACCTACTATTGGAAATGGCATGATGAGCACTATCCATTTATGAGGGTTTTTCATATACTTGTAAATTTCTTCAACCTCAATTTCCTCAGTCAACTTTGGGCCTCATGACCATCCCTTTGAATTTCTTGTAGACTTTTTCAAAGCATCTTCCAGTGAGGGCCATGCTCAAAGATATGCCATAAGGGGACCACTATGGACACTTCTTCAATTATGCCCATTACTTCTAGAGGCTTCTAGACTTCTTCTAAAGTTGACATCAATGCCAACAAATTTTCCAACAATCTCCCCCTTTAGCATTGATGGTAACACTCATTCTCCCCTTGCAACACTCAATGGAAAAGGGTAACTCCTGCTGAAAATAGACCTTCTTTTGAAAATTAGGATTCTGAAATTTCTGTCCTTCCTTTCTTCTTTCTCTCCTCGGGTGCATTTTTTCCATTGGTGCGTTCTAATGAAGTAAACTACTGACATATATAAAATCATTCATAATAAGGTTTCTTTAACTTCTCTTCATAAAAGTGTCATGTATATTACTATGGAACAGAAACTACTCCAAGTTTCTATCGAAGATACTCAAATGTCTCTCTTGGGAGAGGTTTAGTGAAGATTTCTGCAATCTGTTCCTTTGTCCCAATGTACTCTAAATTGATATTCTTTTCTACAACTTGTTCCCGCAGAAAGTGAAACTTGATCGAACTATGTTTGTTCTTGGAATGCATCACTGGATTCTTGGAGATACTTATAGAAATGGTATTGTCACAAAATATCGAAATAGGCTCATCATAATTCACTTGTATATATTGTAGGGTTTGCTTCATCTAAAGAACACGAGTACAACATGATGTTATTGCAATATATTCTCCTTCTATTGTAGACAATTGTTGGACATGTAATCCCTTTGGGTTGTGTTGCTTGTAATTATAATGTAAATATGAATAGTCATAGGTGATAGGAACCGTCACCCATTTGGGAAGAAAAAGATTCGTTTAGTTATGTATATATGCACCTACCTAGCTAATGAAAATCACCAACATGGAGTTATCTTTTCTACCCAATGCTTGGCTTGACAGTGGTATCAGATCTTGGACCAAATCCATGAGTATATTCCCTAGAATTCTAAAGTGCCTCTACTAGCCTGCATGTCTCCCTGCCTTATGCGCCCTGATTTATTATATGCCTTTACCATATAATTCTCTGGTCTACCTACCGTATCCTCTGACTGGTTCTCTGTGCGTTTATTCCCTAGAAAATATGTCAACCTTTGGCGGGTTGCATACACTAAAAAAATGGTCCCAATGCATCGTGGTATTTGATTCTTGGACCTATTCACCAAATTATCATGCTACCTCTCTCCACTCTTTGAAAACCTCATGACCTCGCATTGGTGTCATATATTAACCCTAACTTTCTCATTTCTTAGTCGACTTGTCAATTTAACCCTAAAATACATTAAACCTAACCCTAAAATCATTCATGCACTGGCCTGGCTCAGACTTCTTTCATTATTCTCATACAAGTTTGTTTCTCCATGTTATTTGCTTATACAATGGGTCTATTTCTCCTAATATACGATGGGTTTGTTTCTCCACAATGTTTTTCTTATGCGATGGCTCGAGGCCTCACCCTTCTTGCACTTGAAAAATAAAACCACCAAGTAAATTATCAAGTTGAGGATATTGAAATCATTGATGGAGTGCATAATCAACTTTGAAATAACTTTATTTGAATCATTGAAAGTTCAAACTGAATAAGGAACGAGGGGAGATTAACTTTTCACTTCATCTAATTCTAGTTTCTTGTGCAAGTGTTCCACCTGTTGTCTGAGTAAAGAAGGGTGAACCAATGTTGTCTCTCATTCCCACTAGAATATTATACTCTCCTCACCTGTTACATCATTCATAACCATTCATAACATGAGTAATCTCGATAACATAGTCCATAATTATTTGTGAGAGGGTCCATCAATTTTTAAGCATCCATCATTTTTTATTTGAACCAGCTTCATTATATTTTATTTGCTAACATGTGTGAAGAAAATAGAAGACAATGCATTCCCTCATGACCATTGTCATTGTGGTGCTGAATGGGAAGGAGAAATTTAAAGAATGGTATAGGAAGAAGATGAATTGTAATATGAATAAGAAGTATCAATATTAAAGACGAAGAGTAGTAGACATTGTATAAAACCAGTCATACCAACCAAATACAAAGAACATGAAATATGGGAAGACAAAGACCAGAAGTAATATGCAGTAATATCCATGATAGTAAGTGAAGAGGTGAGCTTCATATTTATTCCATTAGTGATTCCTATGGTGCCTTAAAAATATGGAATGAGTTATATAACACACATTCTAATCTTGAACTCATACAATTAATGTTGAATCTCTTCAAACTAGAGTTGAATAATGATGAGCCTATGACTCTAGCCTCATAAATCACAACCATAATGCATGACATTGAAGCCACCAGAGTGAATATTGATCTCCCTCCCATGACCTTCATTAAGGCCCTCTACCCTACATATTCTCACCACCTTGAATCACTGCAAGAAATTAATCATATGAAATCCATGGAATTTCAAAATATGGTAAAGAAAGTTGCAGATTGTGAGAAATCCTTTGGAAAGAATACAATTCCTTTAACTGGTGAAGCTGTTTACCTTGATCAGAAAGAGAATATTAAACCACACAATTCTTCTAGAGGACAAATAAAAAAAAGAGGATGTGGACATGGAAGAAAGGGTTTTAGAGGAAGGCGGGGGGGGTGTAGACACAATCAAAGTGATAGATACAATCTCCATTGTACCCGATGCAAAAATAATGGGTCGCATGAAGAAGAAGACTATAGAGTACCATGGGACAAGATTAGAGAAGACAAACATAATAAGAAAGAAGACAAATGTAAACCCACATAACCAACAAAAGGTAATCCATCCTAATATTCCCATTACATTGTTGCTCACTGCAATATAGGAGTAATAGAATATTTATTTAACACTGCATATGGTCCTTGGAAAGATATATGGCTTCTTGACACATGTGCAACCTCTCATATGAAATTCCGATTTTTTTTTTTGAAGAAGTCAATGACAATGTAGATGGCATAGTGTTTTGCAAACAAGTCCAACCTCAAACCCTCATGAATAGGAACCATCAAGATTATATTGTTTGGACTCCCAGATTTTCTTCTGCACAATCTACTCTATCTACTCAAGCTAAAAACAAGCTTGATGTACCTTGTGCTCATCAAACACCAAGGCTACTCTGTTCACATGATCAGTGGAAAAGTTGAAGTGTGAAAGGAATATGATAACATACTTTTTATGACTAGAATGGAAGATGGAAGACTGTTGACACTGAATGGGACATATTCCCATACACACAATGTTTCATACCTCTCTGATCATGGTTGTAACGTCCTCGTCCATAAACTCCATTTCTAGGAAACGCTACTACGCGGAAAAATCTAATACATATATATAACATACATATTTAATGAAAATTAACCAAACAATACAGAGTAATCACAGGATTGCTGCTAACATACATAAATAATGGAATTAACAGTAATTCATAATTGTAACGGAATACATGATACATTTCAAAGACACAGACATGCATCACATATAAATTGAGTACATAATTAATACTTATCTTTTAACTGGAATAACACCACCAACTGCATGTGGACCTTCCACGAACCTCCCAGCCTTAGACCGTGTTGCTCATCACTCTCAGCAGTAGGTCACCCCTGAGCTAGGACTAAGCTCCACTGGGAAAGGGAATCCTAGGCTAGGCAAGGTCAATAGGAAGACACATAGCATATGAGGATGTATTCTCTCCTAGGAGCCACTTATGCCCACTGCTCGCATACTCTCATTCCCGACATGCCTGTCCCACCCCAGGAGTATACACCTTCACTGTCACATCGGATAGTCCTTCGGCTGCTAAACCTCCCTTGCCTTGGGATTCAACAACAGGCCAAACCATAATTCTCAGAGATCTTTGGCAGCTACAGGAACCCTTCCAGGAGTTCTCACTTCCTCTGCACACTCTCTCACTTGGAGAGAGTCGCACACAGGCCTGAAAACCTGCTTCTTCAACCACAACCACCTCTCTCACTTGGAGAGAGTGTTGCACACATGCCTGACAACCTACTTCTTCAGCTCTGTTCCAACACAAGGAGGAAAATAGTAAGGTTCAGGAAGGAACATATGACGACAACATTTCACACTCAACTAAGGTACTGCGTGGCCAAAACAACCCATAGTTATAACACACATGGCATAGACAATTACAATATGCTTAGGTTTCATAGAAGACAACAACCCAAATGGTTAAGCACAAACTCAGATTTGCAGTGTCGATAAGCTAGGTTCACAGGACACACAGGAGACACAACTTAGTCCATGGGTTTTCCACTCTTTCTCAGGGTGTGACAAGGAATCAAAACAAACTCAAATGGTTCATATGAAGGATGCCTTGGATTCTCAGGAAAACATCCCAGGTTTTCTTCACGGTTTCAGGTTTCAGAGCTACATGAGGTATGTAGAGATCAGGCACAGAGGCAACACAGTTCAGACAATGTACGCAATAATGGAGATGAACCCCCATTACATCTCAATTCTTGGGTTAAATTGCATGTACCTAGGCCGACACATGTCTCCCATGAAGTTGCATGCACTCCATCAAGTATGTGTTCCCTTTTCCAGGAACTTAGGATAAAAATATACCTTTCACACCACTTTGGAATAATAATAAATTATTATTCAAGGACTTAAGCCCTCAAGATTATCCCCTCTTCCAACCTTTCAGACCCCTCTCCCTTACCTATCCTTGTGGAATATTATTCCCCCATCACTCTTTCTTCATGGTCTGTTGGCATGCATCGATGCTTATATTTTATTAATGATCTACATAATTACATATACAAAAATCAGGCTCCTGGCCTTTAACACCTAGACTCTCTGGCCTAAATAACACATAAGCCCACCAACTTATATACACTTGGCTCACCAGCTTATAAACATGATTACAATACATAATATAACTAGGGCATGTCCTTAGGGTATTACAATCCTCTCCCCTTATTTTTGCACTGTCCTCGGTGCAACTTTTACACAACATCAACAAGATTTTAAAAATCTTAAAAAAGATGCAGGTGTTCTGCCTGCATAAAATCCTCATGCTTCCATGTTGCATCCTCATAACTGTACCAGATCCACTGGAACTTTATAATCCTTATGGCTTGATTCCAGAGTTGTTTTCTTTTCTGGTCCAATATGTGCACATGATGCACTTGCAAGACACCTTCTTTCTCCACTTGAATCACATTCCAATCGATAACATGATTAGCATCAAGTATATATTTATTAAGCAATGAAACATGAAACACATTATGTATAGTCATGGATGCAGGTAATGCAATCATATATGCAACTGGCCCAGTCCTTTCTATGATTTCAAATGGCTCACAAAATTTGGCTGCCAACTTCGAACAATTTCCCAACCTTAGGGAACTTCTATTGGCTTTCACTTTCAGGAAAACATGCTCTCTCCCTTTAAAATCTCTATGGGTTTTGTTTTTGTCAGCATAAATTTTCTTCCTATCTTGGGAAGCCTTTAAATCCTTCTTAATTTTTAGCATTTTTTCTTCCATTTCCTTGAGCAACTCTAGCCCAACCAATTCTCTATCAACTGGATTATCCCAGTTTAATGGAGTATTGCACTTTCTGTTGATTAAGGTTGGTTTTCATTGATGTCAACCCTTGAAGAAATCCCTGCAACACAAAGGTTTGGGTAATGGACCCAAAATGTTTGATGTAAATATGACTCATTATTGTCTTGTCATGGTTGATAAGAAGTAAAGATGGATGAACTCCAAAGTGGTCCCCTTATAGTGAAAGCCCTCATGGGAAGACGCGTTGCAGAGTAAGAGAAACCATTCTTAATTGTGGAATAATGAGATGAAGGACAATGAATTTTTCAGGTAAACTATCCTATATGGATAGTGCTTGTCATTCCATTTCTGGTGGTATGTGGAACGTCACATAACTCCTCACGGTTAGAGAGTTATGGCCATGAGAAGTTGGAGACCTTAGGTTTGGGTAATGGAACCAAGTTTGTTTGATGGATAAAGGTATGAGTTATGATATATTTTCAGATAATACTATTCTATATGGATAGTACATGTCATTCCATTTCTGGTGGTATGTGGAACGTCACATAACTCCTCACAGTTTGGGAATTATGGCCTTACGAGGTTGGAGGACCCTCATATGTCATCTAGAAGCTCCAAAAGGTCAAAGTAGTCAAAGTGGTTTAAGAGATTTTAAAAGGTAAATAATAAAGTGAATTAATGAGTGTATTATAATTTAAAGTGAATACAAAATGAATTATTTCAATAATAAATTTAATGGAGAAATTAGAAGTGGGTTAACCCTAAAATAAGGAAAGTGGGGCCAAGTGACCTAGAAGATGTTTTTAAGGAAGCTACTTGGAGAGTATAAATAAGAGGCAAGGCTCTCTCGTTTTAATAACATTTGAGCATATTGAATATATATAGGTGTCTGAGGTAACCAAGGATATCTAAGCCAAATTTTTGAGGGAAGGTGAAGAAAAGAAGGCCAAAATGCAATGAAGGATAAATTCTTTTGATAGTGCTTTCTAAGGTATGTTATTTACAGGTCATCTCACCATTTTCGCTATAACTTTTTTTCTATAATTATCCAGATAGTGAAATTACTATGAAATTGAGAAAACATATCCAATTATCTGTGGTGAAAAATTCAGCTTGTGGGTCATTGTAATTTTGGATTTACACTTCGTGGAAAATAGGGTTTGTGGCTAGTCCTGAAACTAGTCAAAAATAGGTGTTTCGGGTAACAACATCATATCTTCTTCATAACAGATCCAAATTTAGTGAAACCAAATGTGTTAGTTAGGGTACAGTATGTAATATGTTGTGTAACAATTTCATATCAATTCAACAAATATTCTGTGTGGGGCATGCTCTACAATGTCGCTCTCTATAATAAGTTAGAATTCAGCAAGGTATGCCATTTTTTATATAACTCCTTTTCTGAGAGGGTCCAAGTAGTGAGACTTGGAGGAATTGCAGAAACCACACTGAAGAACATTGTGTATTAGTTTCATATATTTATACATTATAGGTACAAAGTTATGATTACTTCAAGTTAGGGTTGTTGACTAATCCAAAACTAGGCATGTGAGACTAAAGAAAAGTTTGATGAAAATGCTAGTCTCTTGTTGTTAAAGTTAAGGAAGGTTTGCAAGAATGTGATCATATACACCAGGTCTACTACATAGCTACAAATCATATTTGGATGATGAAATTTATGAGGTATTTTGGTTGAGATACATGTTGAGTACATGGTTAAGACAAGTAGTTGATGAGTTGGCACATACATGAGGTGTATAGTTGATGATGTTGGTACATATTGATGAGTAGTTGATACATGATTGGTACATACTTGATACATGGTTGGATGCACTTTTTTATGGTACAGGTTTATTACAGGTTGTTTGGTACAAATTGATGCATGGTTGATGCACTTGTTTATGGTACATGTTGATTACAGGTTGATGCATGGTTCAAATTTATTGGTACATGTTTACAATGGTATATATCACAGTGATAGTTTGATAGTGGTTCCATCATTCTACTTCTACTTTAGGGTGGTAGGACGGGGCAAGGACAGGTGGTTGTAGCCACCTTCTGGTTGTAACCGAAGAACATAGGGGGTTGTATCCTCCTTCTAGTTGTAGCCAGAGAATTGGGGAGTTGGACCTTCCCTCAGGTTGTATCTTGAGAAACTAGGGGGTTGGAGCCTCCTTCCAGTTGCATCTGGAAAACAAAGGAAGTTGGTGCTTCCAATGAATGTAATTCTTCAAGACATGTAAGAAAAATCATTTCATGGTTTTCTCCCGATTTAGGTTTCCACGTAAAACATTGGTGTATTGTGTATGATTGTTCATTTGTTCATTGCTTATTTACTCTGCATTTATTGGATGATAATGCTACATTGATATAACACTTGGATTATATGGTTAAAAATGATTAAATTGATCTATTACTGATTCAACCCCCCTCTTAGTAATCGAACAATTGGTATCAGAGAGAGATTCCTTCAAGAAACAATTTAACCATTGGAAGGAGATCATGGATTATTCTGAGAATGGAGTACCAATGTTTAATGGTGGGATTGGTTTTAAGTATGAGATGTGGAGAAGAAGGATGGAAGTATTTTTATAGGCACATGGACATTATATTTGGCTATCATTTGTTATAGGATATCATAGTTCAAAAAGGGCAAAGACTGTAGCCAATAAGGAATTGAAGAAGAATAACAAAATAGCAATGGATTTCATCTAGGAAGGATTACCTAAACTGGTAAGAGAAAAGGTTGGTAAATGTTCATCAACCAAAGAAATTTGGGATAAGTTACATGGCATATATTCTTCACCCATCACAGATTCAGAAAATGCCAAAGACGATGCAGATACATAACAACAAGAAGGATGCTCATCATGTCAGACAGATTCAAAAGAGGAAGAGTATGATGAAGCAAAAGTTGATTACAAAGAAAAATTGATCAGTGCAATTAAATATCTAAGGAAATAAAGAGAAGAAAAAAAGTCATCCAAGAAAGAATTGATGAAGCAAAAGCAAAGTGTTCAAGGTTCCAAAAAGGATAAACAAGTCCTCAAGAATTTAAGAGATCAACTAGAAGAGGCCAGAATAATTGAAGAAAATCTAGAATATCAAAATAAATGTATAGAAGTCAACATAGCAGCACAAAAGGAAGACACGGAAAAGAGAGAAAATATATTGATGGATCATCTCAAGGAAAGAACCATTGACTTAAACCAACTTGAGGAATATTTTGGTCAAGAAGAGAGAAGACTGGAAGAAGAACTAATTGCATTGAAAATCCAACTTGAAGAAGCAAAGAGAACAGAAGAGGTCATGAAGTCTCAGATAATGAAGAAAGAAGAAGAGGTTGAGAATCTTGAAGAAGAAGTTGTCACACTAAGAGTCAAAATTTTCAAGCTCAACAAGAAAGTTGAAGAGACAGAAACATCCACATCAGTTGTAAAGAATGAAGATAAGCACTCTACGTTGCTAGAAAATAAGAATGAAGAAAATAAAAAGAGTTATGCAGATGTACTCAAAGGAAGGAATCATGGTCAACTAGAATCTAAGAAAACTATTGAAGATACATATTCAAGAATACCATCCATGTTGAAGCCAAAAAGAAGCTTCAATCATGATCATGATCAGTCAAGGAAAAAATTCAGAAGGACTATGCCACAAAGAAGATCATTCACTCCCAGGTATGAAAAATTATTTTATGGTCATTGTTTTTATTGTACTAACTTTGGACATAAGGTTGCAGATTGAAGGGATTATAAAATAAATGTTCAAGCAAACCATGCCTATGTGGTCGCACATAACATTGAGTGTTACAAATGTTATAGCTATGGACACATAGCTAGTGATTGTAGAAGCATGATCGATACTTCCATGAAAGAGAATACCGATATCAGACATAAGAAAGTATGGATAAGAAAATAGGAAGAACAGGTGAACAAAGACCAGGTACCAGCGATCGCAAGATTGACAATAAAATGAGATGAAGAAAATTCTATAGAGAAAATGAAAGATGTTATATACAAAAAGGTTTGGAAAATAACTGAAAGAAAGGAAAGACAGGTAAATAAGGAACATGTTCAAGAGATTGTAATTTCAGACATTATAGTGAATTATGAATCCACAGATAGAAATAAAGAAGTTAGATCTCAGAGAGATAATGAATCTACCAATGAATATGATGATGAATCTACCAATGAAGATGATGATGAATCTAACAATGAAGATGATCATGAATACACATTAGAGTATGAATTGTTCTAAGCCATCTGGCTTAGAGACTCCCAAGTAATATGAATATTAGACAGGGGGATTCTATGCCATAGCTTTGAAAGACCAAAGAACCATCCTTCGAGCAACTTGCAGAGTTTGAGAAGACAGATTCAGAGCAATTAGTTAACAGAAGTAAAATTTGATAGTATATTGATAAATGGGTTAGCATTATGAATAGTTGCGCAAGTAGAGTCTTGGACAGTATGGACAAAGATGGATTTGTAAAAACACTTAGCAGGTTTGGATAGATATATGATAGTGGACGAGAGCATGGATTCATAGATTGGTTCAAAGAGTGGTTCAAAGACAAAGGAACATTATCGTAATGGATGATAATTACACAGGAAATGGCTCAAACAATGCTAATGGATTACAAATTGATAGATATTTTTTGGACATAAGTAGTGCATACATTATTTCACATTCAAAATAGAGTAATGCTTAGAAACAACATTGACAAAACTCCCTACGAGCTATGGAAAGGAAGACCAGCAAATGTGAAGCACTTCAGATTTTTTGGAAGGAAATGCCACATCGAAAGAGAAGATGGAAGAATGAGAAAGTTTGACTCTCGTGTGAACAAAGGAATACTTGTTGGTTACTCAAGTAAAAGGAAAGAATACAAGTGTTACAATTTAAGATTAAACAAAGTTGTGGAAAGCAACAACATAACAATTGATGAAACAGGTAGACCAAAATCAAAGAAAGAAGAAAAAAAATCAATGGAACAACTTTTCGAAGAAGAAGATGAAAAAAAAGTAGAAGAGGAAGATGGAGATGAAGAGAATCTGGTAGAAGCAGAAGAGAAAGTTCAGCAAGTATCTCCAAAGACACCTAGCAAACGAGTACAAAATAATCATCCTTTAGATCAGATTATTGGAAACAAAGATGCAGGAGTTGAGACTAGAAGAAAAATCTGTTCACCAGTACAAACACACCTAGCACTCTTATCTACAATTGAACCAAACTGTTTTGAAGAATCCAGCAAGGATGAATTTTGGAATAAGACCATGGATGAAGAATTGGATCAAATAGAGAAAAATGACACTTGAGAATTGGTTCCAAGACCAA